>OZ018318.1:151904111-152011611 GCA_963969495.1 Ceratothoa steindachneri | reverse complement strand
GCATCGATATCTCTCTGGCAGCACAAGATACATATATTCAGCTATATCAAGTGCTGAGCTATATCGAACTCTAAGTAGATCTTCAGATCATCTGCAAAAAATTTACACTTTGACTGCACATAGTTTGGCAGAAAATCTACACATATAGTGAAAAGCAGAGATCCCGGAACACTTTCCTGGGGAACGCCACTCTTCACCTCTCTGTTTCTATTGCTTTACCCAGAGACAGGGACATTCATAGTTCGACCCATCAGAAAATCAAACAGCCAATCCAACAGTCTACCCGCAAAACCCAACATCTGCAACCTAACAATCAACAACCGATTTGACACAACATCAAAATCCTTGGCAAAATCAAGCAACACGACATCAACAACAAACCAGAATCAAACCACCTAAATACACAATCATAGGTCAAAAGCAGTTGGTCTTCAAAGCCAACTCCTTATTAGCTCTGGTTTGGGGTGGTGTTTTTTTAACAACCTGCCTCACCCCCGCACTCACATTCCTTGCATACCCTCTCTCTCTATTTTCACGTTATATCCATTTTACGCCTAACCTAATGTGAGTCCGGGAGAAGGAGCCTCTAATGGCGGCAGCTGTCTTTGCCGGCCCCGTATTTACCCCTTTCAGAGCTGGATACTGCGAGGGTTGTTTAGTGCGTACATCTCGTGGTAATATTAGGGTCCCTATGCCCATTGATGAAGATTCCTTAGACTCGCCCCTCTACCATCGTCGGAGCCGCTCTCGGGCAGCTCCATAGCATAAAAGGAGCCATCCCCCCGTGCTTTCCAGGCCCTCGAAACTTCTTTTACCCGAGAGGAGGCTTACTCCTCTCCTAGACCTACCGGTGTGGTAGACTCCCCCTCACTCCCTTCTCTGGAGGCGCCCTTGGGCGAATCACAGAAGCTAGGAGACTTTTCTAGTGGATATATATATATATATATATATATATATATATATATATATATATATATATATATATATATATATCCTATTTATTTTAGTCTAGTTTACCGTCGCAGAAAATTGAAAAGTTGTTAAATATTTCAGCGTTACTAAAATAAAGGCGATCTATTGAAATAGATATTTTTAGGTACATTAGACGGATTCCTCGAATCTGGTCTACCAGATCGATGACAACGTTTGTCCTTCTAGACTTGAAGTAGAGTCAGTTGTCTAATTTTGCGATACATAAATTATCCAGCATTAAAGGTTGAATTTTTAGAGCCTACCATATATGCTCTAACTGGTTATTTTTTCATGAAGAACTGACTTATTTAAGGGATCTCTTCAAATTTAATTATTACCCCGATTTCATCTTAAGAACATAAGAAAAGAAGGAGACTGCAAAAGACCATTCATGGCCTACACATATCTTATCTTATCTTCTTTGAAGGTCTTTCGGGCGATGAAAGATAATCTTTTATACTCCATGTAATTCTGTAACGCTTTAGTTCTTATGATAATTCTGTGAGCTTTATCATGGTTTCTTTTATCGTCTTGGCACTGTTGGTGCCACTATGGGGGGGGGGGTCAATCCTTATTTTCCGTTTAAGTATTTATCTAGAATTTTATCTTTATCGAATCTATTTATTTTCTTAATTTCCTTTATCTTTAAGTTGGCCATTCAAACATTGTCTTCCATTTATCTAGTCTTAATATTCTCTGTTCGCTGGGTTAGTCCTTGATCTTCGATTTCTTTCTTGATGTATCTTCGTTTTTCGTCCAATTATCTTGCCTTGGATAATTTCTTCTTGATTCTTGTTGAGTTAACCCTAGAAGTCGTTTTCTTCCGTTTTTCTTTTTCGAGGCGATCCATTTATCTTGAGTCTTCTTGAGTTGGTCCTTCAGCGTTTTCCTTGAGTTCCGTTTTCTTTTTGAGATTTCTTCGTAAAAGTTGTGGACTATTGAGTTTCGAACTCGGTACCTCTTGATTTAAACGCCAGTCACTCTAGCCATTACACCACAGCTTAGTTCGTAGTGAGTTGGTAATTTAATGGGCTATTTATATTATCGATTTGGAAGGAATTTTTCTATCATACATCTTCGCACCCCTACACCACCATGAAGTAGTGCGCCTGCTGGTGTTGTGGTTAGTCTTTGGGATGTGTTCGCCAGCTGCTTTCTGTAGTTCTGCCGTGAAGTAGCAGATATTCGCCTCTGGATTGGGTTAGAGTTTGGCTGTCGTCAATGCGAAGGCCGTCCAATTTGCTCAATAATAATTCCATTGTTTCCTGGAAAGTTTTTTTGGGGTTTTTCCATCTTTCATCCTTTTATAGGTCTAAACGAGCACGGTATTTTATAGTGACTAAAATTTAAAAGCGTGGATAATAGTCATGAGTGTATGGATGTTGATGTGATAGATGAAGTGAATTGAAATGAATGGGTGGTAGTAATGAAATGGTGCCTGAATTAAAAGGTTTTAAAATTGCAAGAAGTGAAGCTTCATAATTTATTGGGTTTTACTTGTTTGGGGTTTGTCGGCGAGGATTTTCTTTAGTGTTGGACTGTTACCCCAATATCTTTTCAAGTGTCAGTGCAATCTAGTGCAAGTTAGTAGTGCAGATAGTGCATTGTGATGGGGAGAATTTGCGAAGCGATAGCTGTGGATAAGCTTTGTGTATCCTAGTCAAAAGCGTCCTAAGGCGACTTCATTGTAGATATTGATGGCCGTGTACATACCATTCAGAATTACAATGATCTTTAACTGCCTTGACAAAGAGGTTGTAATAATCTTCGTGGTATGTTGGTTCAGTAGGCAGTGAGTTATCTGCGACTACTGATTTTGCAGCTCGATCAGCGTCTTCATTGCCTTTTTCCCTACATGGGAAGGACACCAGCATAGGGTTACGTTACCTGAAAGTGACGTTATCTTTCTTTCAATTTCATTGACTATGGAGGTAAGTTTGGTTGCGTTATTTTATCATTATCAGCGTACTGTTTGAGTGTGAAAATATTGTGGTTTTGTTGGTACCTGTTTTGACGGACTTGAGACATACAAGTGTGTAGATGGCAGTGAGTTCTGCCTAGAGGACGGAAGCGCAATCTGGAAGTTGGGCTGCTCGTATGTGGTGCGGGAGAATTGCTGCACATGCCACGCCATCCGCTGACTTCGATACATATGTGAATATGGACTGACATGATTGATGAGACCTTTAGTGGCCCTTGAAAATGTTGGATAGCACTACGGGCGTCATTGTTGATTTCGACGATGGGAGAGTTATTTGACATATTACTGAAGGTTTAATAATCCACGGTGGAATAGTATAATGGTTGTCAATGAGAATGTTTGGCTCTGGCAGGTTTAAACTTTGTAAGAGTTTTTTAACCCTTACCATGTAAGTGATGTAGCTGCGGGTCCTTGGGTTGTCTGTTGGTAGCGTATTTTTTAGTATTCTCTTTAGTTTGTTGTTATTGCTCTGTAAACACGCGCAAGGTATTTTATTTCTGCAACTTGTCTTTGTTGACGCAAAGGTACTATTCCGGTCTTGGCGCAAAGTGAGGATGTTGGGGTTGAATTGAAGGCACCGGTGGCTAGACGGAGGGCTTGGTTTTGTACAGGATCTAATTCCTGGATTACCGATTTCGATGCTGCTCCGTACAGATGGCATCCGTAGTTTATTCTGAACAGGATGAGAGTTTCGTAAAGGTACAGGGAGGTGCTTCTGTCTGCCCTCCCAGTGATGATGCGAAAGTTTAGTTAGAAGTTTGATTTTGTAGCACCATTTATTGAAATTTAAGATGTGAGGTTTCTATGTAAGCCTCTGATCCACTGTGAGACCTAAAAATTTTATGTTATTTTGAAAAGTGATTGGGCGTCGTTCAAGTATAAATGGGATATGCGGAATTTGTCTTTTTCTTGTAAAGGTTATGGCGGTTGTTTTTCAGCTTGGAATTGTGAAGCAGTATTGTACTGAGTGGTTCTCGATTTTGTCTATTGCTTCTTGTAGGAGATTTGATACTTCTGTTGCGCTGGTGCATGGGAACAAAATTGCAAGTCGTCCACATATAATGAGCATTTAATGGTAGGTGGTACTTGGAGAGTCAAATTGTCGATTGCTATTATGAACAGGGTTGTGCTGAGCACAATTCCTTGTGGTACTCCTTCGTTTTCGCTGAATTGTGTAGACTGGGCTCCATGGAAATCTATTGTGAATTTTCTATTGTTAAGGAAGTTTTTGATAAAGAATGCGAGTGGACCTCTTATTCCTAGCTCGTGTATGTTATTGAGTATATGACGTCGCCAGACCGTGTCATACGCCTTGGCAATGTCAAAAAAGACCACTGTAACAAACTTCCCTTCGCCGAATACTCTGCCGACGTCGTGGTCAAGGAGGGTTAAAGGATCTAGTGTGGAGTGGTATTTTCTATAACCGTATTGGTTTGAGGACAGAAAGTTGTTTGTTTCTAGATACCATTTCAATCTAGCATTGACCATTCTTTCTAATATTTTGCATAGGCATGGTGTCAAGGAAATTGGTCTATAATTCGTTGGGTTTGATGGATCTTTTTCAGGTTTTAAGAAGGGTGTAGCAGCTCTGCAGCTATACTCGTATATATATATATATATATATATATATATATATATATATATATATATATATATATATATATATATATATATATATATATATATATATATATATATATTAGTGATGGAGTCGTTCCTTGGGAACCTTATTCGTAGCAGGAATATGAAGACATATGCGATGGTTTTGAACATTTAATTTTCCGGACGTTTCGGTCATTGACGATGACCATCATCAGCGAATTCTAAATAGCAAAAATTATTTTTAGAAGAACAACTAAACACAGAAATCAAATTAGTGAAAATCTATTAGAAATTGATGTAATATCTTAAAAAAAAAATAACTAAATTAAATAATAATCCCACGAGTTTTTTAAATATGCATAATAAACATGACTTAAATGACTATCGAAATACAAAAAAATTATAGCAATAAAGTCGAAAGCAAGGCATGAAGAAATCGATTAATAAGACAGAAAAAAAGATTAAATAATCCCATGAGCAACAAATATGAATAGTAAACATGAATCAAGCGGAATACAAAAAAGTCACTATAAAACACAGCAAGAGAATTATATGGACAGGGCGAACAATCGAAAATAAGTTAGATCAGGGGGTATGTAATCGAAGCGGATATTAATAATTGGAGCGAAGCAAGTAGTTCAATTAAGTTAAATTTTAAGTGATTGAACATCAAATAATATGACTAGACTAAGGCACGAAAGTTTAAATAGTAAATAATCAATAATGGAGGGGTCAAAAGGACGACTAAAACAATAGATTAAGGAAAAGGCAATAATAAACCAGATCGTTTAGATATTAATGGGACAAACTAAAATAGAAATAAAAATTTCTCTGCAGAGTACTGACCTTATAACGGTTAAGCTGGGAGTAACAACTGATAGTACGGAGAAAATTAGGCAAAAGGAAAACTATTAAGGGGGGTGTGGTTGGTTGTACATTTGTCTATATAGTGAATAATTTAAGGGATGATGAATAATCATTGAGTTCCGGGTTAATTTGTTTGATGTAAAGTGATTCAAGAATTTTTAAACTTAGAGAAGAGGAGGCAGAAGAGAGTATACTAAAGGAATCAGGGTCAAGCGGGTGGTTAAGTTGTAGTGAATGTTCTCGTATAGAGGAGTGTTCGGGTTTGGAGATGGGAATGTTGGTTCTGTATGATACTCCGATATGCTTAGCGATCCTACATCTTAATTGTAGACTTGTTTGGCCTACATAGCGACTTTGGCAGGTCGCACAAGTGAATTGATAAATGATGGAGGAACGCAGGCATAATGGGAGTGATTCTTTGTGCCGAAGGAAAGTATAGACAGCAAGAGGATTAGAATTAATTAGGAGAAACTTGCATTGGGGAAAGTATTTATTAAGAGTCGAGAGTAAAGCTTTGTTGAATTTTGTGTCAAGTGGAAGATAAGGCAGTTTTAAGAATAGTTTTTGTTTGGGGGCAGTTATTAGAGGGGTTTTGCGAGAGAACATTTTAAATAAGAAATTGAAAGTAAGTTTGTCAAAAAGATGGTCTGGGAAAAAATTAAAATGAAAAAAGCTCCTAAGATATTTAATTTCAGAATGAAAGTGAAACCAATTTGAGCTGATTTTGTAAGCTCTGTGTATAGTGTTTATGATGGCAGAATGTTTGAAATTAGTAGGAGTACAACTGAAGAAGTGGGTGCCAAGTTTGGTGGTAGTGGGTTTCCTGTAAACTGATGTGTTAAATTTAAACCAACTTTGGAAACAGTGACATCCAGAAAAGAGATTTTATTGTTTAATTCTGTCTCCATGGAAAATGTAATATTAGGGTGTTGTTGATTTAAATAATTTAAAAATAGTCGTCCTTTTGACCCCTCCATTATTGATTATTTACTATTTAAACTTTCGTGCCTTAGTCTAGTCATATTATTTGATGTTCAATCACTTAAAATTTAACTTAATTGAACTACTTGCTTCGCTCCATTTATTAATATCCGCTTCGATTACATACCCCCTGATCTAACTTATTTTCGATTGTTCGCCCTGCCCATATAATTCTCTTGCTGTGTTTTATAGTGACTTTTTTGTATTCCGCTTGATTCATGTTTACTATTCATATTTGTTGCTCATGGGATTATTTAATTTTTTTCTGTCTTATTAATCGATTTCTTCATGCCTTGCTTTCGACTTTATTGCTATAATTTTTTGTATTTCGATAGTCATTTAAGTCATGTTTATTATGCATATTTAAAAAACTCGTGGGATTATTATTTAATTTAGTTATTTTTTTTAAGATATTACATCAATTACTAATAGATTTTCACTAATTTGATTTCTGTGTTTAGTTGTTCTTCTAAAAATAATTTTTGCTATTTAGAATTCGCTGATGATGGTCATCGTCCATGACCGAAACGTCCGGAAAATTAAATGTTCGAAACCATCGCATATGTCTTCATATTCCTGCTATATATATATATATATATATATATATATATATATATATATATATATATATATATATATATATATATATATATATATATATATAAAATTTTATATCATTTTTCTTAAATTATTTATATTTGTAAAAAAATCTGATTCGAAAACAATTGGCAAAATTTATGCGCACGTACTAACACTTCCAAATATTCCGCATGGGAGACAACCATCATGATTTCAATTAGTTACATTTACCCACAATTCGTGATTCTTTTCGCTACAATCACAATTACTCCCAAATTATACTTTCATACACATTTTTTATTTCGTGATTCCTGATTCTAATTAGTACAAATTACATTTACCTCATTACCACTCACAGAAGTTGCCTGGCAAAATATTATTATAATTACTATTTAACTAATTGTTCTTGTCATTACTACTCATTGTTATTATTCTCATCTTCGTAATTTCGACTAATTACCTCCGTACTTTCATTCACGACGAAATATATATATGTTTTGTGACTTATCCAAAGCTGTGTTAATTCAACCTAATCAAAATTTTACATTAATAACTCCTTGTAATCTATAATATATATATATATATATATATATATATATATATATATATATATATATATATATATATATATATATATATATATATATATATATATATATATATATATATATATATATATATATATATATATATTATAAACCGGTGCTTTGTATATTCATTCCCAAACTATTTCCCGTAAAAGTCGTTAAGCCTAAACTCGCCATTCGCTGAGAACTGGAATTTTATTCAATAATTCTCTCATTAACATTTATAGAGTATAAGTTAGTGTGTATTAAGCTATCTAGGCTACAATTTTATGCAAACGCACTTCTATACACTATAAGGGAAAGACTAGTGCTTGACGATAATTATCCAGGAAGGAGCCATTAGACCAGATGCGGTTGTAAGTGTCTAATAGTAGCTTTAAGGCGTTTGGGTCTATTTTACTTATGGGGTGTATTTTTACTTATGATGAGGTTTGAGATTTCGTCATCTACAGGGGCTGTGTTTGGGCTTTCTTCTAGGGATGCTTGTAATTCGTTCATGGAGAAAAGATTGTTGTACGGAAAGATTCTATTGGTTCAGAAGTCTAAATTTGTTGATTATGTTATAATTTTCAGGGTTAAAAAGGTCTTGTTCCGAGGCCCTATTATGTTAGCGATTTGGGTTTGATTGCTGATGGTATTTCCGTTAATACAAAGGTAGGGAGGTGAATAAGACTGCGGTGTTCTGACATAATTTTTATTTGTGGCCAAATTTAGGGGGATGTGGGTATCTTTGTTAATTTTAGATAAATATTGTTTCCAGGAGGCTCGTTTAGTTTCTTTGAAGGTCCTTCGGGCGATGGCAGATACTCTTTTATAGTCCATGTAATTCTGTAACGTTTTAGTTCTTATGAAAATTCTGTGAGCTTTATTACGGTTTCTTTTATCTTCTTGGCACTGTTGGTTCCACCATGGAGTAGTACGCCTGCTGGTGTTGTGGATAGTATTGGGGATGTGTTCGCCATTTGTTTTAAAATTTTAAGAGCCGATCTGGCGACTACCCACTTGGGCATAAGTCGCCATAATCACGACAACCTAGCACTAAGCTATTTTAAAATAAGAATATGAAAAACAACACTAAAAATGTAAAATGGGAACAATTAAGAAGCAAGCTCCGGAGTCGGGGGGAGGTCCGCCTCCCGCCGGCGCAGGAGCGTGCGACCTACAAAGAAAACAACAACAAAAATCTAGTTAAATGAAGGGGAGAAGGCCGGGCTCCACCCAAAAGTCTATAAGTCCACCAGTCAATGTGCACGAACTCGTCCCGAGTAAAAGAGACTGGCGATAGCGACCCCGGCCATCCAGGTACCGGGACAGGTAACCAGCGCGGAGATCGCCCAGACTGGGACATTCAACAAGAATGTGCCGAGCAGAGTGGAGAGTAACACAGTCTTCACAGTAGGGCGCAGCGAGAGCTCCATCAAATGGCGGTGCGTCCCACGAGTGTGTCCAATTCGGATACGACAGAAAGCAGCCTGAAGCCTTAGCGGCATTGGGGAGGAGGTCCAGGGAAACAGTCGCGGCGCAATGGCATGCAACATTAAGTTCTTTTCGACCATCTCCGATCTTCTTTGCATAGCAACCAGAAGAACTGCCCATATTCCTGCCATGTAGTGGGTGTGAGGAAAAGCGAAACGCTGGTCAGGTCGCAACTCCTCGCGGACTCTTGTGGCGCACATTCCTCGCAATTCCTACATGTCCAGGAACCCAGTAGAAGATAATTTCGATATCCGCCTGGCTTGCCAAAACCGTAGCGTCATAGATATCGCAACCAGGGAATGCGGAGATTCCAATGCCCCAAGAGCACTCAGGGCACTTTGTGAGTCGCTATAGATCCCACCCGGTCTCCGAACCCGGCACGTCGCGTAATCTCCCGTACCGAGTGATGTATTGCCACCAACTCGGCCGAGAAGACAGAAGCAGCGCTTGGCAGAGCCCTGATCAATTCAAACAGAGGGGATACGGCGTGGAAGCCGAACCCCTCATTGGACTTGGAGCCATCAATATACACTGGCACGGTTCCAGCGTGACACGAGGTATGCTTCAAAAAGGTCGAACGCAATACTCCCGGCACTGTACAAGCTTTTGGAGCAGAGGAGTGGCGACAAATAGCCAAAGGTGGTAGCCTCCAGGGACGCGTCCTGGACAGAACCAGGAGCGCCACCGGCCCGAGAACTATACCTAACTCTCGAAGGAGTTTCTTAGTCTTAAACCCAAAGGGCTTAGGGTAAGACTGGGGTCTCTCGGCGGCATAGGCACCGTGGAAATCAGCTCCCGATGAAGTAAGAGCTGTTAGAGATTGAGGGAGGCGCCAAAGAGCGCGTACAGGCGAATAATGCACTGTACACGGCGTATAGCGAGTGGCAGCTACCCAGCATCGACTAGTAGGCGCTCAATGGGGAAAGAGGGGAAGGTACTGGTCGCCAGGCGAAGGCCGGAGTGGTGGATCGAGTCCACCTTCCGCAATACACGCTCGGCTGCAGATGCATAAAACTCGCATAACTAGTCGAGATTCGAACGAACAAATGATCGATAAAACGTAAGGCAGTAGCCCTATCAGCGCTCTAAGTGCTGAACGTCACAGAACAGAGAATATCCATGGCGCGGGTACAAGATACCCTAAGGCTGCGAATATGAGGCATCCCAGGTGAGCCGTCAGTCAAATACAAGACCACGGAAACGGTGCTATTCAACCACTTACAGGCGTACCCCATTAAAGAAAATGTCTAGATTAGGATGGAGCCTTGGATGACAGCAGAAGTGCACCACCTTGGTCTTAGCCAAGGAAAACTGAAAACTCTGCGCTTTAGCATAGCGAGAGACGCGGTTTAATGTCTGTTCGTGTCGAAGCTCCAGAGTTGGCATCTGGAAGGCGCCAAAAGAGATCGAAAGGTCGTCCACGTAGAGCGTAGCGAGAACATCTTCCGGCAGCATCGATGTGATGCCGTTGATGATCAAGGGAAAGAGTGTGAGACTGAGGACACATCCCCGCGGGTCACCTTATTCCTGCTCCACTGGGCTGGAGAGGGCTCCTTCCACCCATATTCGGAATCGACGATCTCGCAAAAATTCAGATATAAACATTGCGAGGAATCCCCTCGCCCCCCATCGTGTGGAGAGTCTCCACGATACCGTATCGCCATGCGGTATCATATGCCTTCTCCAGATCAAAAAAACACCGTGGCGTAGTGCTCTCTACGAAGGAAGACCTCGCAGACAGCATTTTCCAGTTGGAGCAGAGTATCCGACGTGGAGTAGAACTTGCAGAAGCCGCACTGTGCAGAAGAGAGATTGCCTCCGCTGTCCAGAAAAAAAGGCTAATCTAACAATTTACGAATTTCTCCATCAACTTACACACGCAAGAGGTTAGAGAGATTGGGTGGTAACCGGCCTGAGTAGAATGATCTCTACCCGGTTTGCGACAGGCGAGCACGTTAGCGATCTGGGAGGAGACCCTGCACCCAGCTCCTGTTAAACAAATCTAAGAGAAAGAGCATGCCTCGCTCGCCCAGGTGTCGAATCATAGCGTACGGGACATCGTCCGGACCATGGGCGGTGTCTGCGTACGAAGCAAGAGCGGAGCGCAACTCACTCACAGTAAACCTGCCGTTGAGGGGTTCGCCGTCTCGGGAGGTAAAGTCCAGTCAGCGGCCTTCCGCGACATGAAGACGTGCATTGAATGCTGGCGGAGCAGCATCCCGGCTAGAGAATGCGAAGAAAGCGGTCACGAAGAATTCCGCCATGGACGCGGGGTCCGAGATTGCAGCCCCATTCTTCTGGAGAACGGGAGGGAGGGTCCTGCAAGAACTTGCCCCGAATACTTTTGACTCGTTTTCACACCTCTGCTAGAGGGGTCTTTTCCTTAAGTGAAGACACGTATGCGCGCCAAAAAGAGCAGCAGGCGTGCTTAGAAATATACCGGAACGTAGCCCTAGCCCGACGAAATTCAGCGACAGTGAAGTCGTTCGGGTGGGGCTTATAGCGCATGTAGGCATAGCGCTTCTGCTTGAGGGCCGTCTCACACTCAGCTGACCACCACAAAAGTGGTTAGGGTGCAAAGCAGGAAGACGTTCTAGGAATAGTAGTCAGGCCCGCGGCGATGAGGTTGCCGGAGAAGAACTCAACGGCCTCATCTTTCAACCTAAACTCCTCGACTGAGATAGAGAATTCAGTCATTTCCTTAAATGCAGACCACCGCGCCCGCGCCAAGCACCACCGAGTCGGGCTATCGGGCGGCAGCGTCCCAGACAATGAAATTTGAATTAGAAAGTGATTACTATGATGGATGTCATCGACCACTCCCCAATCAAAATCGGGCTGTGCATCCGCAGAGCACAAAGATAGATCGAGGCAGGAAAATGAAGCGGTTCTCGGACAGTGATGCGTAAACTCATCCACATTTAGGACACCCATCTCATGCTCGTCGATCAGGTCGGCACGGACATGACCCCAGGGATTGAGAGTAGTCTTCCCAGAGGGTGTCTATCGTTTAGATATCCGAGTCAGAGATAGAGCCTCTGCAACCGTGCCACGACGCAGCGGAGGTTACCCCCTTCGAAGTCGGCTGACGGAAGAATGTACGCGGAAATAACAGTATACCTCCTATCAAGATGCAGCTACACAGCTACTGCCTGAAATGAAGTATCAAAAACGAAGAAAAGGACGGAAACATCATGCCGGGTGTAAATCGCACATCCTCCCCCTCGGCCCCCATCTAGTGGTGGTGGGGTCACAAAACCCTTATACTCCGTGAGGGTGGGCAGGGGGCATGCGCCTAGCATGGACTCATACAAAATGATAGGTAACGGGGAACGGGACGGGACGAGACGAGCCTCCGCAGCTCCTCCCAGCTGGCCCGGAGTCAGCGGTAATTCCATTGAATGAATATGCAATCCAGGCCTAGCTCGGAGGAGATGTGGGAAAAATCTTCGAAGAGAAGACTCTCACGGGAATGGCCGTACGCTTCCCAGAGGCAGAAATCCGGGCGCTGTTGGCCGGAAAATGCGCTGTTGTCTTCGAGGGCTATTGGAAGAGGTTTTTTGCTCGCCATGCAGGTCTTTTCCTCCCCCTGCCTCGAAACCTTAGAAGGGCGGGGTGGCTTCGGAGGCGGGGGGCCCTCTTTTCGAAGATCCACCGTGTCTGAGGTACCCAGCCCACCACTGGACTTGGGCGAAGGAGCCGAAGCACCTTTGGTGCTATCCCCCTTTCGGGGCGCAGCATTAGGAACCCCGGAAGATGGCCTGGCAACCAAATTCAGGGGTGTTGACTCCTCTGAGTCTAACGACTCGGTGGAGGCGCGTGGCCGTTTCGCCTTACGGGAAACGGTCACGCTGGGAAAGGGGGGCTGGTTTTATCCGGGGGTGAGTGTAGACTCTTTGTGCCGCCAGCTTTACCAGGGGAGCGCCCGGGGTGGGTAGAACCCGTAGAAGGGTTCCGAATAGGCGTGCAAATGACCGTAGGTCTGAATGGGCCAGGCGCATAGGCTGTCTTTTTCAACATTTAGGCATAGGACGTCACGGGCACCGCTTGGCGCGCCAGGACCAAGTCCTTAGCCTCGCGAAATGAGAGACGATCCTGAGCTTGAAAGGTCAGGATTTCCTTCTCAAGGAGATACGCACCACATTGCTCCGAATAAGCGGGGTGGGGCTCTCCGCAATTGACACACTTGGCCACACACGAGTTGGACTTATCGTGTGCGGCCTTGGAGCATCTTACACAGGTTTCGGTCAACCCCGACTTTGCACGTCTACAGGAGCGATTAGTAATAGCACTTCCGCGGTAGTGGCACGAATGCCTTCACGCGGTAGCAATACCAACCAGCAGGCACCGACTCAGGGAGCTTGTCACATTCGAACGTGACAAAGAGTGTAGGGGTGGGTCTCGAGGCCCCTCCCTGTTTTCTCATCATACGTTCGACCTTGACGGCCCCATGGTCGGCCAGCTCTAAGGTGATGTCCTCTATGAAGTAGTCCACGAGTTCCCTCGAATAAACTACTCCTTTCACCAATTTCATGGTAGAGTTCCGCGTTACACCCACAGACGTGTCATCAAGTGTCCGAAAAGTGCTAATCATGGCATCCTCGGAGGGATTTGACGCATTCGCCAAAAGTCTCCCGTCCGAGAAACGGGTCACCTTCGGCTCTCTACCAATCATACTAGCTAAAGAAAGCTCTTCTCTGATCGATTATGTTGCCCTTAGCCAACATGCTGCCATCAGTGGAGCGAAAACCTAAGAAGCGTTTGAAGCCAGCTGGCTCAAAAACGCCGGGTAATCTCTGAATGAGGGGCCCCGATATAATCGAGACTCCGCTCTGCGCACTAGCACATTTGGTCTTAGTCATGAGCTCTGCACCCGGGGGAGCAGAGGGACCGGATGTATCGATCTTGTCTTGGTCAATTACCGCAGTGGCAGCAGACTCATCGATCCCCGCAGCCCCCGCGGATGGAGAGGAGCCCCGAGTCTTTTTCTTTTTATGAGGGCGGGGAATGAACCCGCTTCTCCTCTCTGCCGGCAGGAGCCCCCAGGCCGGATGGACTGGCCTCAGTAAGGTCCTTCTCCGAGATGGAGAAGGTCCTGGCAGTCGCAGGAGCACCAACCAGAGGAGGAGATCCCTCCCCTCCTTGTACTGCATTGGAGACCCGAGCCGTTTGAGGAGGACCTTGTAGAGGGGCGGACTCGAGTTTGGTGCTTGGCGCCGAGCCCGGTTTCAACCCCCCCCATGGAAGGCCCTACCGTCTGAGGCTGGGTTGTCTCAAGGACCATGTGTATCTTGGGGGTGTGGGGGGGGGGAGGAGGGCTCCAAATGAAATGATATAAAGTATGTATTGGTTGGTACTTTAGCACCGTTAATAATCATGTGGACTTGCGTATTCACGCAGTAGTTCGATGAGTTGGGCCTCTGTGTATTGAGCGAAGTCTGGCTCGATGATAACGTCTTTGCGCATATTTTAGGATGGGTGACGGTTAGCACAAATTTATCACCAGCTAATTCCGGGAATTCCATTATTTTGTCTGCTTGATTTTTTGGTTCTAACATCCACCAGAATGCTTTCATCTGCCTGAGGCGAGAGAGGAGGGAATTTTGGTCTGGGTAACTCGAAAACAGTTTCAAAGGCTGTCTCCTGTTTGACCTTGCAGCTTTTTATTAGTCTCACTTTGGGGTTTTCTGGTCTTAAGTTTAAGTTTAAGGGAAAAGAAGGTGACAGCTGCTCAATCCTAATGGATTCTTAATGGCAGCACTGTTAAAACGGGGTCGCCCGAAAAAAGTCAGAAGAGGCGTGGAAGACACTCAATAAAAATTGGGAAACGCAAAGGGTTAGAAAAAAACAGTACAACACACACATACGCACACTTAACGGGCATACAGTACGCATTCTAAAAACAAGGGCGGCTGGGGCAATAAATAAATGACATGCACCAGCCGCACGGGAGGGCACAGGATAAAAGATAAAACAATAAACCTAAACACAAAAATGGAAAGGATTTATAAAAGGGATAAAACGCCACTTCGTGATAGAAATGTAAGGAGGGAGAAAGACCGAAGGGAGTCCTCTTTTAAAATAAATCGTAGTCGAGCGTGTAAGGCGACGCCAGAAAGGGTAGGAAGCAAGAATTTCGAAGAGAAGCAAGCCGGGGACAAACTACTAAAATGTGAGCCGCAGATGGCTCGCCACCCCAAAAGGGACAACCAGTGGAAACTCGACCTCCACCCGAAACTAAATAGCCATGGGTGAGTCACGTGTGCCCAATTCACAACCAGCAAATAACAACTTCCCAAGACCGGAGTCGCTGAGAGCTAGAGGACCAGGAACGGTCAGAGCGTTTAATAAGGAACAGCTTTGAAGAGGGAAACGAGTCCCATTCTCTCTGCCACAAACAAAATACATATGCCCTGATTACGGGTTAGGAATCACTAAAGGGCAGAAGAGCTGCATCCGGCACCTCGAGGGCGGCCGAGCGGGTCAGCCGATCAACCGCCTCGTTGCCGGGGACCCCAACATGAGCCGGGGCTCAACAGAACGCCACCCTATAACGGGAGGCATTTCTGAACAGCCAGGAGCGAATCCGTAAAACCAAGGGGTGTGTGTACGTAAAAGAACGAACTGCCCCCAAAGCAGGCCTTAATGTCAGATGTCGGGAGTCTGGGTACAGGACCTTCAACGGAATCGGAAGGTGCCTGGAGACTATGATGGACCGAAACATGGTCCATAGAATAGGCCCGGACTTCCCAACCTATACTCGAGGAAGAAGTGCCACAAAACCAGACATTTGTCTGGCTAATCGTCAGCTGCCGTTCAATTACTACATGGAACCGGTCCAGGTACCATGTAGTGATCATATAGGGATCCTACTTACCATCAATAGGAACCCTATACAAGTCCCAGCTCCAGTCAGAAAAGACTACAGGAGAGCCGACTGGGCACGGTACGCTGATCTCCTCGAGGCCTATCGCCCACCAGATCTGGACGAGGCAATTCTCGAGGAGATAGACGAGGCACTCGACGACCTCAACGAACATCTAATTATTGCAGATAGGGCTTGCATCCCAAAAACCCAGTATAAAACCATCTCCTCATACAGGTGGACTGGGTACATGAAAGAACTGTACAGAGAATTGAGAGTTATGTACGAGTTAAATATAACAAATGCAACATTTGACTCGCTACAACGAAGTAGAGAGATCAAGGAAGAGCTCAACCAGTTGATCCTCGAACAACAGAGACAATGGGACGATGCGATCGAGAGCCTCGATCAAGATGCATCTCCCAAGGACTTTTGGAAGAAAGTCAAAAGTCTCAGAGGATCATCTGGAAAAAAGAAGAAAATGGAAATCCAAAAAGAAGATGGATCCATTGAAACTGCAGAAAACAACATCGAAGTGATATTCCGGCGTTATTGGGAAAAAATCTTCAGCATATCGGAAGATGAAAACGAAGATTTTGATATAGAGTTCGAAAACAACATCGTAGACGAGCTTAACACGGAAATACATCGAACGCATCCTCATCACCAGGTGGATAGACTGCGTGACGGAGACGTCGAGATCACCGAAGAAGAGATCCTTGGCGCACTCCGCTCATTCCGACAAAAAGCCCCAGGCCAATCGGGGCTTACGAAGCTTAACTTCGAAAAGGCACTAGCCAACATCATCGAAGGAATGAGACGAATTTTCAACGCATGTCTGAATACAGGGTACTTTCCAGATGCTTACAAGACGGCAAAAATGATCTTCTTGCCCAAGCACGGAAAGGACCCTACGTTGAGAGAGAGCTACCGCCCAATTTCACTCCTGGAATTTGGTGGGAAACTCTTTGAGAAGATCCTCAACGGGAGACTGGTGTCTCACCTGGAAGAAAACTCCCTCTACAACCCATGCCAATTCTGGTTTAGAAAGAAGCGAAGTACGGAAATGGCAATTAATGTCATAACGGAAAAGCTTTCCCAAGCCAAACGGGACAGGAGTTATGTGGATATCGTTTGTCGGGATGTGTCAAAGGCGTTTGATAAGGTGTGGCAGCGGGGCATGCAGTATAAGATCTTACGGCTGGGTCTAAGTGAAAACTTAGAAAGAACTCTCTGTGACTATGTCATGGAGAGAGCGGCGTATGTCAGTCTAGGGTGTACGGACGGACCAAAGTTTCCACTCACTGCGGGCCTCCCGCAGGGGGGGGGGAGTGTCTGTCCCCCACCCTTTACTCGATATACACCGCGGACGTCCCAGACCCTGTGTACCCCAATTCCCTCAATATTCAATACGCCGATGATTTCAGCCAGATAATTGTATCTCCATGGAGGAATGCGCTGTGGCAAGCTCGCATGACAGCGATGGAAATCGCGAACATAACTACGAGGCTCAGTGGAAAATAAGAACAAACCAAGAGAAATTCAAGTTGGTCCCCATCGGACGCACCTCAAGGGCAGACGTGCGTGTGGGGGGATACGCGATACCCCTACACCAACCAATGCAATGTACTCGGTATGAAAATCACCTCTACCGGGTACAAAAAGCACGTCGAAGAAAGAATTTCTCGAGCCTCGTCCGCTGTCAGAACTCTATATAGTTTCAGAAATCTACGTGAAAGCAATAAGAAGAAGATCTACAATGCTCTTGTAAAATCTACGTTGCTTTACCCCGCCTCCACCATCTCATGTGTCTCAAAAACACAAAAGAGACGTCTTCAAGTAGTGCAAAATAAATGCATGTACCTAATAACGGGTACACGTAGGCATGAAAGAAGATGGCAAGAAGACCTGCACAGAGAGGCGGGGATAATTCCCATTAACAAAGTCATTGAAGAACGGACCCGGAAAATGCAGGATCTGGTTAATCGTGAACTGAGTGATGAAATCACCCAGATGATTAACCAGAACAGAACAGCTGATTGTCGCCCCAGATTCCCCAGCTCCGCCAACCGAGTGGCTGGCGGAGACGAAGTACCGTTCTATGCATAAAATGAGATAAAGAAATACCTGTGAAAACAAGATCAAAAATAAGTACAAAAGAACTCGAAAATTACTACGACAACCTACCGAAAAAGACTACCCTACCAAGAAGAAGAAAAACCCCTCAATTACGACGAGAACTTCAAAAGAAGAAAGAAGAAACAAAAATACTATTAAAAACACACACACACAATAAAACAAAACAATAAGCACGCACTTAAACGTATTTAAAACATATACAAAGTAAGCAATGCACAACATAAACCAAAAAAACTAAAGTTGCTAAGACAAAGGGCTTGAACGCCATAATAATTATAATTTTATAATTATTACAAAAATCCAATACAACAACAATGAATACACGCATCCAAAAAAATAATTAAAAGTGATAAGTCTGATCACCAGACCCTAGGCATCTCTTTGCACCTCTATCACACTTCTTTCTCTCTTCTCCACTTGTCTATTTTCTCTATCTCTCCACACACCCTATCGTCCTCCCCTCACATGCACCCCCACTTAAACTTAATAATAATAATAATAATAATAGCAGGCCGGGAATCGCTACAAACAATAAAATCTGAAGAATTAAGGGATAAAATCAAATTAAAAGCCAAAAGAATGGCCGTCAACTCTGCGGTAAAAACGGATGCTACAGGAGTGAGGGCGGACCGAAGAGACTCCGTAGAAGACATCGCGGCTGCCCTAGCACCGAGGTCCGACTGCGAGCCGTCAGTATCGATATGACGCTGGTGAGCATGAGAACACGCATGATCAAGAAACAGGCACTTTAATACACGAGGGTCAGTAGATCCTTTCTCGAAATGCCAAAAAGCAGTACAGGCCTCAGGAGGGCGGACGCCCCAACACGGAGCCGGCGGGATTTTTTTTTTTTTTTTTTTTTATAGAGCCCACTTGGGCATAAGTCGCCGAAAAACACGACAGCCTAGAATTAGGCTACTTTAAAGTTAAAATATGAAAACTTAACAATCAATATAAATTTGAAAAACTTAACAATCGAAGCAATCTCCGGCAGCGGGGGGAGGTCCCCCTCACCCCGGTGCAGGAGAGTGCAATCTAAAACAAAACAATAACAAAAAAAGGAACCTTAAATAAAGGGGAGAAGGCCGGCCTCCCCCAAAAAGTCAATAAGTCCACCAGTCATGGTGCACGCACTCGTCCCGAGTACAAGGGACAGGCGGTAGCGACCCCGCCCATCCCGGTACCGAGACAGGTATCGTGCGCGAAGATCACCCAGACTGGGACATTCGACAAGAATATGCCGAACAGTCTGGGGGACGACGCAGTCGTTGCAATAGGGCACATGCGAGCGCTCCACCAAGTAACGATGCGTCACACGAGTGTGTCCGATTCGAAGACGACAGAAAGCAACCTGAAGCCGCCGCGGCATTGGGGGATAGGTCCATGGGAACAGTCGCGGCGCAATGGCACGCAACTTTAAGTTCCCCTCGACCGTCTCCCATCTTCTTTGCCAAGCAGTCCGAAGAGCTGCCCGTATTCCTGCCATGTAGTCGGTGTGAGGAAGAGCGAAACGCTGGTCCGGTCGCAGAGTCCTCGCGGACTCTTTGGCGCCCTCATCGGCGCGCTCATTCCCCGCAATTCCTACATGTCCAGGAACCCAGCAGAAGATAATCTCGACATCTGCCCGGCTCGCCAAAACCGTGGCGTCACGGATTTCGCGAACCAGGGGATGCGGAGATTCCAATGCCCCGAGAGCACTCAGGGCGCTTTGTGAGTCGCTATAAATCACAATCCGGTCTCCGAACCGGGCACGTCGCGTAATCTCCCGTACCGAGTGGTGTATTGCCACCAGCTCGGCCGTGAAGACAGACGCAGCGCATGGTAGAGCCCCGCTGACTTCAAACAGAGGGGATACGGCGTGGAAGCCGACCCCCTCTTGGGACTTGGAGCCATCCGTATACACTGGCACGGTACCAGCGTGACACGATGTGTGCTCCAAAAAGATCGAACGCAATACTCCCGGCGCAGTACAAGCTTTGGGAGCAGAGGCGTGGCGACAAATAGCCAAATGTGGTACCCTCCAGGGTGGCGTCCTGGGCAGAACCAGGGGCGCCACCGGCCCGAGAGCTATATCTACCTCTCGAAGGAGTTTCCTGGCCCTAAACCCAAAGGGCTTAGGGTATGACTGGCGTCTCTCGGCGGCATAGGCACCATCGAGATCAGCTGCGGATGCAGTGAGAGCTGTTGGCGACTGGGGGAGGCGCCGGGCTCGCGCGTACAGGCGAGTGATGCACTGCACGCGGCGCAGAGCGAGTGGCATCTCCCCAGCATCGACCAACAGGCTCTCAATGGGGGAAGTGCGGAAGGCACCGGTCGCAAGGCGAAGGCCGGTGTGGTGGATCGAATCCACCTTCCGCAATAAACGCTCGGCTGCGGATGCATAAAACTCGCATCCGTAGTCGAGCTTCGAGCGAACAAAGGATCGATAAAAAAGTAAGGCGGTAGCCCTATCAGCGCCCCAAGCGCTGAACGTCACGGAACGGAGAATGTCCATGGCGCGGGTACAAGAGACCCTAAGGCTGCGAATGTGAGCCTCCCAGGTGAGGCGTCGGTCGAATACAAGACCAAGGAAACGGTGCGACTCAACCACATCCAGGCGCACCCCATTAAGAAACAAATCTGGGTCGGGGTGAAGCCGTGGATGGCGGCAGAAGTGCACCACCTTAGTCTTGGCCAAAGAAAACCGAAACCTGTGCGCTTCGGCATAGCGAGAGACGCGGTTCAATGCCTGTTGGAGTCGGCGCTCCAGAGTTGGCATCTGGGCCGCGCCAAAAGAGATCAAAAGGTCGTCCACGTAGAGCGTAGCGAGAACATCTTCCGGCAGCACCGAGGTGATGCCGTTGATGCTCAGGGCAAAGAGTGTGACACTGAGGACACTTCCCTGCGGGACACCCTCTTCCTGCTCCTTTGGGCCGGAGAGGGCTCCCCCCACCCGTACGCGGAATCGACGATCTCGCAAAAATTCAGATATAAACATTGGGAGGCGTCCCCTCGCCCCCATCGTGTGGAGAGTCTCCATGATACCGTATCGCCATGCGGTATCATAGGCTTTCTCCAGATCAAAAAACACCGTGGCGTAGTGCTGTCTACGAAGGAAAGCCTCGCAGACGGCATTTTCCAGTCGGAGCAGAGCATCCGACGTGGAGTGGAACTTACGGAAGCCGCACTATGCAGAAGACAGATGGCCTCCGCTGTCCAGGAAATAGGCTAATCTAACATTTACCAATTTCTCCATCAACTTGCACACGCAAGAGGTTAGAGAGATTGGGCGGAAACCGGTCGGAGTAGAGTGATCTCTCCCCGGCTTGCGAAAGGCGAGCACAGTAGCGATTCGCCAGGAGTCTGGGAGGAGACCTTCCACCCAGATCCTGTTGAACAAATCTAATAGAAAGGCCATGCCTCGCTCACCCAGGTGTCGAAGCATGGCGTACGGGACATCGTCCGGACCATGGGCGGTGTCCGCGCACGAAGCGAGAGCGGAACGCAACTCACTCACAGTAAACTTGTCGTTGAAGGGTTCTCCGCCTCTGGAGGTAAAGTCCAGCCGGCGGCCTTCCGCGACATCACGACGTGCATTGAATGCTGGCGGAGCAGCATCACGGCTAGAGAATGCGGAAAAAGCGGTCGCTAAGGATTCCGCCACGGACGCGGGGTCCGAGATTGCGGTCCCATTCTCCTGGAGAACGGGAGGGGGGTCCTGCGAGAACTTGCCCCGAATCCTTTTGACTCGCTTCCACACCTCAGCTAAAGGGGTCTTCCCGTTAAGTGAAGACACGTATGCCCGCCAAGAAGAGCGGCGGGCGTGCTTCGAAATATACCGGAACCTAGCCCTAGCCCGACGAAATTCAGCGACGGTGAAATCGTTCGGGCGGCGCTTATAGCGCATGTAGGCATAACGCTTCTGTTTGAGGGCCGTCTCACACTCGGCCGACCACCATGGGAGTGGTCGGCGTGCAAAACGGCCAGACGTCCTAGGAATAGTAGTTAGGCCCACGGCGATGAGGTTGCCGGAGAAGAACTCGACGGCCTCATCTACCGACCTAAACTCCTTGACTGAGATAGAGAATTCAGTCATTTCCTGAAATGCAGGCCACCGCGCCCGCGCCAAGCACCACCGAGGTGGTCTCTCAGGCGGCAGTTGCCCTGAAAATGATATTTGAATGGGAAAGTGATCACTACCATGGAGGTCATCGACCACCCCCCAATCAAAATCAGGCTGTGCATCCGAAGAGCACAAAGATAGGTCAAGGCAAGAAAATGAAGCGGTTCTCGGACAGTGATGCGTAAACTCATCCACGTTTAGGACACCCATCTCAAGCTCTTCGATCAGATCGGCAAGGACTTGTCCCCTGGGATTTATGGTGTAATCTCCCCAGAGAGGATGCCTGCCGTTCAGATCTCCAAGCAAGAGATAGGGCCTCGGCAACCGTGCCACGACGCGGCGAAAGTCCCCCGCGTCGAAGTCAGCTGACGGTGGAATGTACGCAGAAATGATAGTATACCTCCTATCCAGGTGCAGCTGCACAGCCACTGCCTGAAAGGAGGTATCTAAAGAGAAAGGAAGAACGGAGACATCATGCCGGGTGTAAACCGCGCATCCCCCAGCCCGGCCGTCCCGCGGTGGTTGGGTCGCAAGACCCTTATACCCCGGGAGGGCAGGCAGGGGGCACGCGCCTAGCATGGTCTCCTGCAAAAAAATAGCTAACGGGGAACGGGATGAGGCGAGCCTCCGCAGCTCCTCCCAGTTGGCCCGGAGTCCACGGCAATTCCATTGAAGGAATATGCCCTCCAGGCCTAGCTCGGAGGAGACGCGGGGGCCCTCCTCGAATTGAAGACCCTCACGGGAATGGCCGTACGCTTCCCGGGGGCAGAACCCCGGGCGCTGTTGGCCGGACAAAGCGCTGAAGGCGCTGTCGCCTTCGAGGACTTATTGGGGGAGGTTGGGCTCGCCATGCGAGTCTTTTCCTCCCTCCGCCTCGAAACTTTAGGCGGGCGTTGCGGCTTCGGAGGCGGGGGGCCCTCTTTTCGAGGAACCACCGTCTCCGAGCCACTCGCTCCACCTCGGGGCGTGGGCAAAGGGGCCGAAGCTCCTTTGTTGCTGTCCTCCTTTCGGGGAACAGCTTTAGGAACCCCGGAAGATGGCCTAGCGACCATCTTCAGGGGTGTTGCCTCCTGTGAGTCTAACGACTCGGTGGAGGCGCTTGGCCGTTTCGCTTTACGCGAAACGGTCACGCTGGGGGAAGAGGGGGGAGCCCTGGTTTTAGCCGGGGCAGGGTATGAACCCTTTTTGCCGCCAGCTTTACCAGGGGAGCGCCCAGGTTGGGTAGAGCCCACAGAAGGGCTCCGAATGGGCGCGGAAACAACCGTGCTCGTTGGCCTGGATGGGCCAGGAGCAGAGGGTGCCTTTCTAACTATTGAGGCATATGACGTCCCAGGCAGAGCCGGGCGCGCCAGGACCAAGTCCTTTGCCTCGCGGAATGAGAGTCGATCCTGGGCCTGAACGGCCAGGATTTCTTTCTCAAGGAGATATGCACCACATTGCTTCGAAGAAGCAGGGTGCGGCTCTCCGCAATTGACACACTTGGCCACACACGATTTGGACTTATCGTGTGCGACCTTGGAGCAATTTACACAGACTTCGGGTGACCCCGATTTTGCACGTCTACATGATCGATTCGTATGGCCGAAGCGGTGGCAGTAATAGCACCGCCGCGGCAGTGGCACGAATGCCTTCACGCGGTAGCGGTACCAACCGGCACGCACCGACTCAGGGAGCTTGTCACAGTCGAACGTGACGAAGAGTGTAGGGGTGGGTCTCGAGGCCCCTCCCTGTTTTCTCATCACACGTTCGACCTTGACCGCCCCATGGTCGGCCAGCTCTAGGGTGATGTCCTCAATGGAGTAGTCAACGAGTTCCCTCGCATAAACTACTCCTTTCACAAAGTTCATGGTAGAGTGCGGCGTCACACTCACCGGGGTGCCATGAAGTGTCCGAAGAGCACTTATCTTGGCCGCCTCGGCGGGATTCGCCGCATTCGCCAGAAGGCTCCCCCGTCCGAGAAACGGGTTACCTTCGGCTCTCTACCAATTGCACTAGCTAATCCTCTCCTCTGATGGATCATGTTGCCCTTGGACAACATGGTGCCATCAGTGGAGCGAATAACGAGGAAGCGTTTGAAGCCAGCGGGCTCGAAAACGCCAGGTAACCTCTGAATCAGGGGCCCCGATGTCATCGAGGCTCCGCCCTGTGCATTCTTGGTCTTAGTCGTAGTCATGGGCTCCGCACACGAGGGGGTAGAGGGGCCGGATGTGCCGATCTTGGCTTGGTCACCTACCAAAGTGGCAGCAGACCCATCCGTCCCCGCAGCCCCCGCGGATGGAGAGGAGCCCCGAGTCTTCTTCGTCTTTTGAGTCTTTTTAGTCTTTTTCTTTTTAGGAGAGGAGGGCGGGGAATGAACCCGCTTTTCACCTCCGCCGGCAGAAGTCCCCAGGCCAGATGGACCAGCCTCAGCCAGGTCCCTCTCCGAAATGGAGAAGGTCCTGGTTGTCGTAGGGGCACCTGTCGGAGGAGATCCCTCCCCTCCTTCTACTGCCTCGGAGCCCTCAGCCATTTGAGGAGGACCTTGCATAGGGGCGGATTCGGGTTCGGTGCTTGGCGCCGAGCCCGAATTCCCCCCCATGGAAGGCCCTACCGTCTGGGGCTGGGTCTCCTCAAGGACCATGTCTATCACAGGAGGGGCCTCCAGTTGGCCATCCCCTCCCAGGACATCGCAGGTCCCCTTGGCAGTATTGTCACTAGTCAGGTGGTGTGGGGAGGCACAGGCCTTGACCCCAGCAAGGTTCAAAATTCTTGCCAGCAGGTCTTTTGAGGGAAGCGACCGAAGGGGCCTGGCTTCCCTCTCCCCCCTAAGGGGGTTTGCCCTACCGAGCCGCTTGCACGAGGGGCGGTCGGCAATGGGCTGCCTGCTGGCTTTCTTGGCAGTCCCCTTAGAAAGCAAAGGAGGGACTGCCGCTGGAGATAGGGAGGTGCCCGAAAGCACCTCCAGAGAAGGGGGTGAGGGGGAGTCCCCTACACCCGTAGGCGTAGGAGAGGAGTAAGCCTCCTCTCCGGTTAAAGAATTATGGAGGGTCCCTTGCGCAAGCACAAGGGGGGGGACCTCCATTTTCTCGGTGGAGCTGCCCGAGGGCGGCTCCGTAGATGTTTTTGGGGAAGTTGGGGGTTGGGGTTTTTGTTTTTTTTCATACATGGGCATGGTGACCCTCTTTTGATTACGGGACGCAATAGCTCATCACCTCTCGCAGTTGCCCGCACTGCGAGAGGTGCTTACAAGCCCGGCAGAGCCAGGCGCCGCCATTCGGGACCACCCCTCCCGCCTGGTGGCCTGGCAGTCCTTCGGCATGGCGGCTCCACCTTGGACACGGCGTAAAAAATATAGGTTGTGAAGAGGAGAGGAAAAGGGATGTGAGGAAGATGTGGGTGGGGATGAAGCAGGTTGTTAAAAAAACCCCATCCCGAACCGGAGCTGAGGGGTTAGGGAACAATGTCCCCTCCCCCCCTCAGCCCCGATCCGGGGTGGTTGGCTTGAGAAGAAGGTCAGCATTCTACCCTGTGAAATTAGAGGCTGACCAGAGAAAGTTGTGGGAGAGGTTGTATGAAAAGCGACGAGGTAGGGGAGAAATCGGGCTATCTGAAGGAAGGAAGAGAGGCTAAGCTGGGGCCGGACGGAGCGCTGGATCCCGTCAGCACGGCGGCCAGGATGGCAAATCGCCGCGCCCCTTACGGGGGGAGCCGGCGGGAATGGGAGGGCCAACACCCAGGAAGGAGAGATGACCCCCAACCTGGAGCCCCAGAGGCCGGTAGTATTGCAAGAGAAGCACGCCACCCTCAACAAAGAGGCTAGGGATAGGCGAGGTGCGAAAGGCTCCACTACTAAGCCAGGCGCCAAGCGAACGAACAGGGTCAAGTATCTTCAAGGCTGAAGAAGACACCTGGCAACCGTAGTCCAGACGAATAAAGCGACCACAAGGTGCTCTTATCACCACCCCAAGTGGTGTGGGATAAAACCCTAAGCAAATCCATAGCCTTCGAACATGACGCACTCAAGCGACCCAAATGGGGTACCCAAGTGAGCTTGCTATCAAGCGTTAAACCCAAGAACTTAAAAAAACGGGGACATATTCAATCTCCGTGGCATCAAAGACGAGGGGAGGAGGACCAAGGACACCACGACCCCGATAAAAATGCATGGCCTTTGTTTTGGTGACCGATAGACGGAAACCTTTTGAGACAGCACCACCCGACACGGCATCAATGGCCTTTTTTTTTTTAAAGAGCTCATCTTGCGACTGCCAACTTGGGCATTAGTCGCCGTATTAAAAACTGGCCTAGTACTAGGCTACTTCAAAATAATCCCAAAATATAAAAAACAACCCCCCCCCTCCAAAAAAAGGACAAAGGAAGCGAGCAGTAAGCAAGCTCCTGCGTCGGGGGGAGGTCCCCCAGGGCAGGAGCGTGCGACCTATAAGTTAAAAACAAAAAAACAAAAAAAACCCCTGCTTAAATAATAGGGAGAAGGCCGGACTCCCCCCCCCCCCCAAAAGTCAACAAGTCCACCAATCAATGTCTACGCACTCGTCCCGAGTACAAGGGACAGGAGGTAGCGACCCCGCCCATTCCAGTACCGGGACAGGTAACGTGCGCGAAGATCACCCAGATTGGGACATTCGACAAGAATGTGCCGAACAGTCTGGGGGACGACGCAGTCGTCACAATAGGGCGCACGCGAGCGCTCCATCAGATAGCGATGCGTTACACGATTTTTTTTTTTTTTTAGCTCATCTGGCGAATGACTACATGGGCATTAGTCGCCGTATTAAAACAGGCCTAGTTCTAGGCTACTTTAAAATAAAATTAAACGAAAAAAAAACAAAAACACCCCAAATGGGGGAAAGGAAGCAAGCTCCTGCGTCGGGAGGAGGTCCCCCCGGCGCAGGAGCATGCAACCTAAAAGAAAAAAAACAAAAACAAATGCAAAAAACAAACCCTGCCTAAATAATAGGGAGAAGGCCGGCCTCCCCCCAAAAGTCAATAAGTCCACCAGTCGATGTGCACGCACTCATCCCGAGTACAAGGGACAGGCGGTAGCGACCCCACCCATCCCGGTAACGGGACAGGTGACGTGCACGAAGATCACCCAGACTGGGACATTCGACAAGAATGTGGCGAACAGTCTGGGGGACGACGCAGTCGTCGCAATAGGGCGCTGGCGAGCGCTCAAGAGAGATAGCGATGCATCACACGAGTATGTCCGATTCGGAGACGAAAGAAAGCGACCTGAAGCCATCGCGGCATTGGGGGATAGGTCCATGGAAACAGTCGCGGCGCAATAGCACGCAACTTTAAGTTCACTTCAACCGTCTCCCATCTTCTTTGCCAAGCAGTCCGAAGAGCTGCCCGTATTCCTGCCATGTAGTCGGTGTGAGGAAGAGCGAAACGCTGGTCCGGTCGCAGTCCTCGCGGACTCTTTGGCGCTCTCATCGGCGCGCTCATTCCCCGCAATTCCTACATGTCCAGGAACCCAGCAGAAGATAATCTCCACATCCCCCCGGCTCGCCAAAACCGTGGTGTCACGGATATCGCGAACCAGGGGATGCGGAGATTCCAATGCCCCGAGAGCACTCAGGGCGCTTTGTGAGTCGCTATAGATCACAATCCGGTCTCCAAACCGGGCACATCGCGTAATCTCCTGTAGCGAGTGGTGTATTGCCACCAGCTCGGCCGTGAAGACAGACGCAGCGCCTGGTAGAGCCCCGCTGACTTCAAACAGAGGGGATACGGCGTGGAAGCCGACCCCCTCTTGGGACTTGGAGCCATCCGTATACACTGGCACGGTTCCAGCGTGACACGATGTGTGCTCCAAAAAGTTCGAGCTTTGGGAGCAGAGGCGTGGCGACAAATAGCCAAATGTGGTACCCTCCAGGGTGGCGTCCTGGGCAAAACCAGGGGCGCCACCGGGTCGAGAGCGATATCTACCTCTCGAAGGAGTTTCCTAGCCCTAAACCCAAAAGGCTTAGGGTATGACTGGCGTCTCTCGACGGCATAGGCACCATCGAGATCAGCTGCGGATGCAGTGAGAGCTGTTGGCGACTGAGGGAGGCGCCGGGCTCGCGCGTACAGTCAAGTGATACACTGCACGCGACGCAGAGCGAGTGGCATCTCCCCAGCATCGACCAACAGGCTCTCAATGGGGGAAGTGCGGAAGGCACCGGTCGCAAGGCGAAAGCCGGTGTGGTGGATCGAATCCACCTTCCGCAATAAACGCTCAGCTGCGGATGCATAAAACTCGCATCCGTAGTCGAGCTTCGAACGAACAAAGGATCGATAAAAAAGTAAGGCAGTAGCCCTATCAGCGCTCCAAGCGCTGAACGTCACGGAACGGAGAATGTCCATGGCGCGGGTACAAGAGACCCTAAGGCTGTGAATATGAGCCTCCCAGGTGAGGCGTCGGTCGAATACAAGACCAAGGAAACGGTGCGACTCAACCACATCCAGGCGCACCCCATTAAGAAACAAATCTGGGTCGGGGTGAAGCCGTGGATGGCAGCAGAAGTGCACCACCTTAGTCTTGGCCAAAGAAAACCGAAACTTGTGCGCTTCGGCATAGCGAGAGACGCGGTTCAATGCCTGTTGGAGTCGACGCTCCAGAGTTGGCATCTGGACCGCGCCAAAAGAGATCGAAAGGTCGTCCACGTAGAGCGTAGCGAGAACATCTTCTGGCAGCACCGAGGTGATGCCGTTGATGCTCAGGGCAAAGAGTGTGACACTGAGGACACTTCCCTGCGGGACACCCTCTTTCTGCTCCTTTGGGGCAGAGAGGGCTCCCCCCACCCGTACGCGGAATCGACGATCTCGCAAAAATTCAGATATAAAAATTGGGAGGCGTCCCCTCGCCCCCATCGTGTGGAGAGTCTCCATGATACCGTATCGCCATGCGGTATCATAGGCCTTCTCCAGATCGAAAAACACCGTGGCGTAGTGCTGTCTACGAAGGAAAGCCTCGCAGACGGCATTTTCCAGTCGGAGCAGAGCATTCGACGTGGAATGGAACTTGCGGAAGCCGCACTGTGCGGAAGACCGATGGCCTCCGCTGTCCAGGAAAAAGGCTAATCTAACATTCACGCATTTCTCCATCAACTTGCACACGCAAGAGGTTAGAGAGATTGGGCGGAAACCGGTCGGAGTAGAGTGATCTCTCCCCGGCTTGCGAAAGGCGAGCACAGTAGCGATTCGCCAGGAGTCTGGGAGAAGGCCTTCCACCCAGATCCTGTTGAACAAATCTAACAGAAAGGCCATGCCTCGCTCACCTAGGTGTTGAAGCATGGCGTACGGGACATCGTCCGGACCATGGGCGGTGTCCGCGCACGAAGCGAGAGCGGAACGCATCTCGCTTACAGTAAACTTGTCGTTGAAGGGTTCTACGCCTCTGGAGGTAAAGTCCAGCCGGCGGCCTTCCGCGACATCACGACGTGCATTGAATGCTGGCGGAGCAGCATCACGGCTAGAGAATGCAGAAAAAGCGGTCGCGAAGGATTCCGCCACGGACGCGGGGTCCGAGGTTGCGGTTCCATTCTCCTGGAGAACGGGAGCGGGGTCCTGCGAGAACTTGCCCCGAATCCTTTTGACTCGCTTCCACACCTCAGCTAAAGGGGTCTTCCCGTTAAGTGAAGACACGTATGCTCGCCAAGAAGAGCAGCGGGAGTGCTTCGAAATATACCGGAACCAAGCCCTAGCCCGACGAAATTCAGCGACAGTGAAATCGTTCGGGCGGCGCTTATAGCGCATGTAGGCATAACGCTTCTGTTTGAGGGCCGTCTCACACTCGGCCGACCACCATGGGAGTGGTCGGCGTGCAAAACGGCCAGACGTCCTAGGAATAGTAGTCAGGCCCACGGCGATGAGGTTGCCGGAGAAGAACTCAACGGCCTCATCTACCGACCTAAACTCCTCGACTGAGATAGAGAATTCAGTCATTTCCTGAAATGCAGGCCACCGCGCCCGCGCCAAGCACCACCGAGGTGGTCTCTCAGGCGGCAGTTGCCCTGAAAATGATATTTGAATGGGAAAGTGATCACTACCATGGAGGTCATCGACCACCCCCCAATCAAAATCAGGCTGTGCATCCGAAGAGCACAAAGATAGGTCAAGGCAAGAAAATGAAGCGGTTCTCGGACAGTGATGCGTAAACTCATCCACGTTTAGGACACCCATCTCAAGCTCTTCGATCAGATCGGCAAGGACTTGTCCCCTGGGATTTATGGAGTAATCTCCCCAGAGAGGATGCCTGCCGTTCAGATCTCCAAGCAAGAGATAGGGCCTCGGCAACCGTGCCACGACGCGGCGGAAGTCCCCCGCGTCGAAGTCAGCTGACGGTGGAATGTACGCAGAAATGATAGTATACCTCCTATCCAGGTGCAGCTGCACAGCCACTGCCTGAAAGGAGGTATCTAAAGAGAAAGGAAGAACGGAGACATCATGCCGGGTGTAAACCGCGCATCCCCCAGCTCGGCCATCCCGCGGTGGTGGGGTCGCAAGACCCTTGTACCCCGGGAGGGCGGGCAGGGGGCACGCGCATAGCATGGTCTCCTACAGAAAAACAGCTAATGGGGAACGGGACGAGCCTCCGCAGCTCCTCCCAGTTGGCCCGGAGTCCACGGCAATTCCATTGAAGGAATATGCCCTCCAGGCCTAGCTCGGAGGAGACGCGGGGGCCCTCCTCGAACTGAAGACCCTCACGGGAATGGCCGTACGCTTCCCGGGGGCAGAACCCCGGGCGCTGTTGGCCGGACAAAGCGATGTCGCCTTCGAGGACTTATTGGGGGAGGTTGGGCTCACCATGCGAGTCTTTTCCTCCCTCCGCCTCGAAACTTTAGGCGGGCGTTGCGGCTTCGGAGGCGGGGGGCCCTCTTTTCGAGGAACCACCGTCTCCGAGCCACTCGCTCCACCTCGGGGCGTAGGCGAAGGAGCCGAAGCTCCTTTGTTGCTGTCCTCCTTTTCGGGGGACAGCTTTAGGAACCCCGGAAGATGGCCTAGCGACCATCTTCAGGGGTGTTGCCTCCTGTGAGTCTAACGACTCGGTGGAGGTGCGTGGCCGTTTCGCCTTGCGGGAAACGGTCACGCTGGGGGAAGAGGGGGGAGCCCTGGTTTTAGCCGGGGCTGGGTATGAACCCTTTTTGCCGCCAACTTTACCAGGGATGCGCCCGGGTTGGGTAGAGCCCGCAGAGGGGCTCCAAATGGGCGCGGAAACAACCGTGCTCGTTGGCCTGGATGGGCCAGGAGCAGAGGGTGCCTTTCTAACTATTGAGGCATATGACGTCCCAGGCAGAGCCGGGCGCGCCAGGACCAAGTCCTTAGCCTCGCGGAATGAGAGTCGATCCTGGGCCTGAACGGCCAGGATTTCTTTCTCAAGGAGATATGAGCCACATTGCTTCGAAGAAGCAGGGTGCGGCTCTCCGCAATTGACACACTTGGCCACACACGATTTGGACTTATCGTGTGCGACCTTGGAGCAATTTACACATACTTCGGGTGACCCCGACTTTGCACGTCTACATGAGCGATTCGTATGGCCGAAGCGGTGACAGTAATAGCACCGCCGCGGCAGTGGCACGAATGCCTTCACGCGGTAACGGTACCAACCGGCACGCACCGACTCAGGGAGCTTGTCACAGTCGAACGTGACGAAGAGTGTAGGGGTGGGTCTCGAGGCCACTCCCTGTTTTCTCATCACACTTTCGACCTTGACCGCCCCATGGTTGGCCAGCTCTAGGGTGATGTCCTCAATGGAGTAGTCAACGAGTTCCCTCGCATAAACTACTCCTTTCACAAAGTTCATGGTAGAGTGCGGCGTCACACTCACCGGGGTGCCATGAAGTGTCCGAAGAGCACTAATCTTGGCCGCCTCGGCGGGATTCGCCGCATTCGCCAGAAGGCTCCCGTCCGAGAAACGGGTTACCTTCGGCTCTCTACCAATTGCACTAGCTAATCCTCTCCTCTGATGGATCATGTTGCCCTTGGACAACATGCTGCCATCAGTGGAGCGAATAACGAGGAAGCGTTTGAAGCCAGCGGGCTCGAAAACGCCAGGTAACCTCTGAATGAGGGGCCCCGATTTCATCGAGGCTCCGCCCTGTGCACTTTTGGTCTTTGTCATCGTCAGGAGCTCCGTACCCGGGGAAGCAGAGGGCCCGGATGTGCCGATCTTGGCTTGGTCGCTTGCCAAAGTGGCAGCAGACCCATCCGTCCCCGTAGCCCCCGCGGATTGAGAGGAGCCCCGTCTTCTTCGTCCTTTTCTTCTTTGGAGAGGAGGGCGGGGAATGAACCCCCTTCTCACCCCCGCCGGTAGAAGCCCCCAGGCCAGATGGACCGGCCTCAGCCAGGTCCTTCTCCGAAATGGAGAAGGTCCTGGTGGTCGCAGGGGCATCATCCGGAGGAGATCCCTCCCCTCCTTGTACTGCCTGAGAATCCACAGCCGTTTGATGAGGACCTTGCATAGGGGCGGATTCGGGTTCGGTGCTTGGCGCCGAGCCCGGATTCCCCTCCATGGAAGGCCCTACCTTCTGAGGCTGGTTTTCTTCAAGGACCATGTCTATCACAGGAGGGGCCTCCAGTTGGCCATCCCCTCCCAGGACATCGCAGGTCCCCTTGGCAGCGTCATAAGTCTTTAGTGGGGAGGCACAGGCCTTGACCCCGGCAAGGTTTAATATTTTTGACAGCAGGTCTTTTGAGGGAAGCGACCGAAGGGGCCTGGCTTCCCTCTCCCCCCTAAGGGGGTTTGCCCTACCGAGCCGCTTGTACGAGGGGCGGTCGGCAATGGGCTGCCTGCTGGCTTTCTTGGCAGTCCCCTTAGAAAGCAAAGGAGGGACTGCCGCTGGAGATAGGGAGGTGCCCGAAAGCACCTCCAGAGAAGGGGGTGAGGGGGAGTCCCCTACACCCGTAGGCGTAGGAGAGGAGTAAGCCTCCTCTCCGGTTAAAGAGGTATGGAGGGTCCCCTGCGCAAGCACAGAGGGGGGGGGGGACCTCCATCTTTTCTGTGGAGCTGCACGAGGGCGGGTCCGTTGTTTTAGGGGGAATTAAGGGGAGATGTTTTTTTTTTTCATCATTGGGCATGGTGACCCTCTGTTTTACGGGACGCAATCGCTCACCACCTCTTGCAGTAGCCCGCACTGCAAGAGGTGCTTACAGGCCCGGCAAAGCCAGGCGCCGCCATTTGGGACCACCCCTCCCGCCTGGTGGCCTGGCAGTCCTTCGGCATGGCGGCTCCACCTTGAACACGGCGTTTTTTTTTTTGTTTTTTTTTTTAAGAGCTCATCTGGCGACTGCCTACTTGGGCATTAGTCGCCGTATTAAAACTGGCCTAGTTATAGGCTACTTTAAAATGAAATTAAAGAGAGAAAAAAAAAAAAAACACCCCAAAAGGGGGAAAGGAAGCAAGCGGGTGCGTCGGGGAGAGGTCCCCCCGGCGCAGGAGCGTGCAACTAAAGAAAACAAAAAATGCAAAAAAACAACAAAAAACAACAACAAAAAACAAAACAAACAAACCTTGCTTAAATAATAGGGAGAAGGCCGGCCTCCCCCAAGAAGTCAACAAGTCCACAAGTCAGTGTGCACGAATCTGTCCCGAGCACAAGGGACAGGCGGTAGCGACCCCGCCCATCCCGGTACTGGGACAGGTATCGTGCGCGAAGATCACCCAGACTGGGACATTCGACAAGAATGTGCCGAACAGTCTGGGGGACGACGCAGGCGAGCGCTCCATCAGATAGCGATGCGTCACACGAGTGTGTCCGATTCGGAGACGACAGAAAGCAACCTGAAGCCGCCGCGGCATTGGGGGATAGGTCCATGGGAACAGTCGCGGCGCAATGGCACGCAACTTTAAGTTCCCCTCGACCGTCTCCCATCTTCTTTGCCAAGCAGTCCGAAGAGCTGCCCGTATTCCTGCCATGTAGTCGGTGTGAGGAAAAGATAAACGCTGGTCCGGTCGCAGAGTCCTCGCGGACTCTTTGGCGCCCTCATTCCCCGCAATTCCTACATGTCCAGGAACCCAGCAGATGATAATCTCGACATCTGCCCGGCTCGCCAAAACCGTGGCGTCACGGATATCGCGAACCAGGGGATGCGGAGATTCCAATGCCCCGAGAGCACTCAGGGCGCTTTGTGAGTCGCTATAGATCACAATCCGGTCTCCGAACCGGGCACGTCGCGTAATCTCCCGTACCGAGTGGTGTATTGCCACCAGCTCGGCCGTGAAGACAGACGCAGCGCCTGGTAGAGCCCCGCTGACTTCAAACAGAGGGGATACGGCGTGGAAGCCGACCCCCTCTTGGGACTTGGAGCCATCCGTATACACTGGCACGGTACCAGCGTGACACGATGTGTGCTCCAAAAAGGTCGAACGCAATACTCCCGGCGCAGTACAAGCTTTGGGAGCAGAGGCGTGGCGACAAATAGCCAAATGTGGTACCCTCCAGGGTGGCGTCCTGGGCAGAACCAGGGGCGCCACCGGCCCGAGAGCTATATCTACCTCTCGAAGGAGTTTCCTGGCCCTAAACCCAAAGGGCTTAAGGTATGACTGGCGTCTCTCGGCGGCATAGGCACCATCGAGATCAGCTGCGGATGCAGTGAGAGCTGTTGGCGACTGAGGGAGGCGCCGGGCTCGCGCATACAGGCGAGTGATGCACTGCACGCGGCGCAGAGCGAGTGGCATCTCCCCAGCATCGACCAACAGGCTCTCAATGGGGGAAGTGCGGAAGGCACCGGTCGCAAGGCGAAGGCCGGTGTGGTGGATTGAATCCACCTTCAGCAATAAACGCTAAGCTGCGGATGCATAAAACTCGCATCCGTAGTCGAGCTTCGAGCGAACAAAGGATCGATAAAAAAGTAAGGCGGTAGCCCTATCAGTGCCCCAAGCGCTGAACGTCACGGAACGGAGAATGTCCATGGCGCGGGTACAAGAGACCCTAATGGCGAATATGAGCCTCCCAGGTGAGGCGTCGGTCGAATACAAGACCAAGGAAACGGTGCGACTCAACCACATCCAGTCGTTCCCAATTAAGAAACAAATCTGGGTCAGGGTGAAGCCGTGGATGGCGGCAGAAGTGCACCACCTTAGTCTTGGCCAAAGAAAACCGAAACCTGTGCGCTTCGGCATAGCGAGAGACGCGGTTCAATGCCTGTTGGAGTCGACGCTCCAGAGTTGGCATCTGGGCCGCGCCAAAAGAGATCGAAAGGTCGTCCACGTAGAGCGTAGCGAGAACATCTTCTGGCAGCACCGAGGTGATGCCGTTGATGCTCAGGGCAAAGAGTGTGACACTGAGGACAATTCCCTGCGGGACACCCTCTTTCTGCTCCTTTGGGGCAGAGAGGGCTCCCCCCACCCGTACGCGGAATCGACGATCTCGCAAAAATTCAGATATAAAAATTGGGAGGCGTCCCCTCGCCCCCATCGTGTGGAGAGTCTCCATGATACCGTATCGCCATGCGGTATCATAGGCCTTCTCCAGATCGAAAAACACCGTGGCGTAGTGCTGTCTACGAAGGAAAGCCTCGCAGACGGCATTTTCCAGTCGGAGCAGAGCATTCGACGTGGAATGGAACTTGCGGAAGCCGCACTGTGCGGAAGACCGATGGCCTCCGCTGTCCAGGAAAAAGGCTAATCTAACATTCACGCATTTCTCCATCAACTTGCACACGCAAGAGGTTAGAGAGATTGGGCGGAAACCGGTCGGAGTAGAGTGATCTCTCCCCGGCTTGCGAAAGGCGAGCACAGTAGCGATTCGCCAGGAGTCTGGGAGAAGGCCTTCCACCCAGATCCTGTTGAACAAATCTAACAGAAAGGCCATGCCTCGCTCACCTAGGTGTTGAAGCATGGCGTACGGGACATCGTCCGGACCATGGGCGGTGTCCGCGCACGAAGCGAGAGCGGAACGCATCTCGCTTACAGTAAACTTGTCGTTGAAGGGTTCTCCGCCTCTGGAGGTAAAGTCCAGCCGGCGGCCTTCCGCGACATCACGACGTGCATTGAATGCTGGCGGAGCAGCATCACGGCTAGAGAATGCAGAAAAAGCGGTCGCGAAGGATTCCGCCACGGACGCGGGGTCCGAGGTTGCGGTTCCATTCTCCTGGAGAACGGGAGCGGGGTCCTGCGAGAACTTGCCCCGAATCCTTTTGACTCGCTTCCACACCTCAGCTAAAGGGGTCTTCCCGTTAAGTGAAGACACGTATGCTCGCCAAGAAGAGCAGCGGGCGTGCTTCGAAATATACCGGAACCAAGCCCTAGCCCGACGAAATTCAGCGACAGTGAAATCGTTCGGGCGGCGCTTATAGCGCATGTAGGCATAACGCTTCTGTTTGAGGGCCGTCTCACACTCGGCCGACCACCATGGGAGTGGTCGGCGTGCAAAACGGCCAGACGTCCTAGGAATAGTAGTCAGGCCCACGGCGATGAGGTTGCCGGAGAAGAACTCAACGGCCTCATCTACCGACCTAAACTCCTCGACTGAGATAGAGAATTCAGTCATTTCCTGAAATGCAGGCCACCGCGCCCGCGCCAAGCACCACCGAGGTGGTCTCTCAGGCGGCAGTTGCCCTGAAAATGATATTTGAATGGGAAAGTGATCACTACCATGGAGGTCATCGACCACCCCCCAATCAAAATCAGGCTGTGCATCCGAAGAGCACAAAGATAGGTCAAGGCAAGAAAATGAAGCGGTTCTCGGACAGTGATGCGTAAACTCATCCACGTTTAGGACACCCATCTCAAGCTCTTCGATCAGATCGGCAAGGACTTGTCCCCTGGGATTTATGGTGTAATCTCCCCAGAGAGGATGCCTGCCGTTCAGATCTCCAAGCAAGAGATAGGGCCTCGGCAACCGTGCCACGACGCGGCGGAAGTCCCCCGCGTCGAAGTCAGCTGACGGTGGAATGTACGCAGAAATGATAGTATACCTCCTATCCAGGTGCAGCTGCACAGCCACTGCCTGAAAGGAGGTATCTAAAGAGAAAGGAAGAACGGAGACATCATGCCGGGTGTAAACCGCGCATCCCCCAGCTCGGCCATCCCGCGGTGGTGGGGTCGCAAGACCCTTGTACCCCGGGAGGGCGGGCAGGGGGCACGCGCATAGCATGGTCTCCTACAGAAAAACAGCTAATAGGGAACGGGACGAGCCTCCGCAGCTCCTCCCAGTTGGCCCGGAGTCCACGGCAATTCCATTGAAGGAATATGCCCTCCAGGCCTAGCTCGGAGGAGACGCGGGGGCCCTCCTCGAACTGAAGACCCTCACGGGAATGGCCGTACGCTTCCCGGGGGCAGAACCCCGGGCGCTGTTGGCCGGACAAAGCGATGTCGCCTTCGAGGACTTATTGGGGGAGGTTGGGCTCACCATGCGAGTCTTTTCCTCCCTCCGCCTCGAAACTTTAGGCGGGCGTTGCGGCTTCGGAGGCGGGGGGCCCTCTTTTCGAGGAACCACCGTCTCCGAGCCACTCGCTCCACCTCGGGGCGTAGGCGAAGGAGCCGAAGCTCCTTTGTTGCTGTCCTCCTTTTCGGGGGACAGCTTTAGGAACCCCGGAAGATGGCCTAGCGACCATCTTCAGGGGTGTTGCCTCCTGTGAGTCTAACGACTCGGTGGAGGCGCGTGGCCGTTTCGCCTTGCGGGAAACGGTCACGCTGGGGGAAGAGGGGGGAGCCCTGGTTTTAGCCGGGGCTGGGTATGAACCCTTTTTGCCGCCAACTTTACCAGGGATGCGCCCGGGTTGGGTAGAGCCCGCAGAGGGGCTCCAAATGGGCGCGGAAACAACCGTGCTCGTTGGCCTGGATGGGCCAGGAGCAGAGGGTGCCTTTCTAACTATTGAGGCATATGACGTCCCAGGCAGAGCCGGGCGCGCCAGGACCAAGTCCTTAGCCTCGCGGAATGAGAGTCGATCCTGGGCCTGAACGGCCAGGATTTCTTTCTCAAGGAGATATGAGCCACATTGCTTCGAAGAAGCAGGGTGCGGCTCTCCGCAATTGACACACTTGGCCACACACGATTTGGACTTATCGTGTGCGACCTTGGAGCAATTTACACATACTTCGGGTGACCCCGACTTTGCACGTCTACATGAGCGATTCGTATGGCCGAAGCGGTGACAGTAATAGCACCGCCGCGGCAGTGGCACGAATGCCTTCACGCGGTAACGGTACCAACCGGCACGCACCGACTCAGGGAGCTTGTCACAGTCGAACGTGACGAAGAGTGTAGGGGTGGGTCTCGAGGCCACTCCCTGTTTTCTCATCACACTTTCGACCTTGACCGCCCCATGGTTGGCCAGCTCTAGGGTGATGTCCTCAATGGAGTAGTCAACGAGTTCCCTCGCATAAACTACTCCTTTCACAAAGTTCATGGTAGAGTGTGGCGTCACACTCACCGGGGTGCCATGAAGTGTCCGAAGAGCACTAATCTTGGCCGCCTCGGCGGGATTCGCCGCATTCGCCAGAAGGCTCCCGTCCGAGAAACGGGTTACCTTCGGCTCTCTACCAATTGCACTAGCTAATCCTCTCCTCTGATGGATCATGTTGCCCTTGGACAACATGCTGCCATCAGTGGAGCGAATAACGAGGAAGCGTTTGAAGCCAGCGGGCTCGAAAACGCCAGGTAACCTCTGAATGAGGGGCCCCGATTTCATCGAGGCTCCGCCCTGTGCACTTTTGGTCTTTGTCATCGTCAGGAGCTCCGTACCCGGGGAAGCAGAGGGCCCGGATGTGCCGATCTTGGCTTGGTCGCTTGCTAAAGTGGCAGCAGACCCATCCGTCCCCGTAGCCCCCGCGGATTGAGAGGAGCCCCGTCTTCTTCGTCCTTTTCTTCTTTGGAGAGGAGGGCGGGGAATGAACCCCCTTCTCACCCCCGCCGGTAGAAGCCCCCAGGCCAGATGGACCGGCCTCAGCCAGGTCCTTCTCCGAAATGGAGAAGGTCCTGGTGGTCGCAGGGGCATCATCCGGAGGAGATCCCTCCCCTCCTTGTACTGCCTGAGAATCCACAGCCGTTTGATGAGGACCTTGCATAGGGGCGGATTCGGGTTCGGTGCTTGGCGCCGAGCCCGGATTCCCCTCCATGGAAGGCCCTACCTTCTGAGGCTGGTTTTCTTCAAGGACCATGTCTATCACAGGAGGGGCCTCCAGTTGGCCATCCCCTCCCAGGACATCGCAGGTCCCCTTGGCAGCGTCATAAGTCTTTAGTGGGGAGGCACAGGCCTTGACCCCGGCAAGGTTTAATATTTTTGACAGCAGGTCTTTTGAGGGAAGCGACCGAAGGGGCCTGGCTTCCCTCTCCCCCCTAAGGGGGTTTGCCCTACCGAGCCGCTTGTACGAGGGGCGGTCGGCAATGGGCTGCCTGCTGGCTTTCTTGGCAGTCCCCTTAGAAAGCAAAGGAGGGACTGCCGCTGGAGATAGGGAGGTGCCCGAAAGCACCTCCAGAGAAGGGGGTGAGGGGGAGTCCCCTACACCCGTAGGCGTAGGAGAGGAGTAAGCCTCCTCTCCGGTTAAAGAGGTATGGAGGGTCCCCTGCGCAAGCACAGAGGGGGGGGGACCTCCATCTTTTCTGTGGAGCTGCACGAGGGCGGGTCCGTTGTTTTAGGGGGAATTAAGGGGAGATGTTTTTTTTTTTCATCATTGGGCATGGTGACCCTCTGTTTTACGGGACGCAATCGCTCACCACCTCTTGCAGTAGCCCGCACTGCAAGAGGTGCTTACAGGCCCGGCAAAGCCAGGCGCCGCCATTTGGGACCACCCCTCCCGCCTGGTGGCCTGGCAGTCCTTCGGCATGGCGGCTCCACCTTGAACACGGCGTATTTTTTTTATTTTTTTTTTTAAGAGCTCATCTGGCGACTGCCTACTTGGGCATTAGTCGCCGTATTAAAACTGGCCTAGTTCTAGGCTACTTTAAAATGAAATTAAAGAGAGAAAAAAAAAAAAAAACACCCCAAAAGGGGGAAAGGAAGCAAGCTGGTGCGTCGGGGAGAGGTCCCCCCGGCGCAGGAGCGTGCAACTAAAGAAAACAAAAAATGCAAAAAAACAACAAAAAAACAACAACAAAAAACAAAACAAACAAACCTTGCTTAAATAATAGGGAGAAGGCCGGCCTCCCCCAAGAAGTCAACAAGTCCACAAGTCAGTGTGCACGAATCTGTCCCGAGCACAAGGGACAGGCGGTAGCGACCCCGCCCATCCCGGTACTGGGACAGGTATCGTGCGCGAAGATCACCCAGACTGGGACATTCGACAAGAATGTGCCGAACAGTCTGGGGGACGACGCAGGCGAGCGCTCCATCAGATAGCGATGCGTCACACGAGTGTGTCCGATTCGGAGACGACAGAAAGCAACCTGAAGCCGCCGCGGCATTGGGGGATAGGTCCATGGGAACAGTCGCGGCGCAATGGCACGCAACTTTAAGTTCCCCTCGACCGTCTCCCATCTTCTTTGCCAAGCAGTCCGAAGAGCTGCCCGTATTCCTGCCATGTAGTCGGTGTGAGGAAAAGATAAACGCTGGTCCGGTCGCAGAGTCCTCGCGGACTCTTTGGCGCCCTCATTCCCCGCAATTCCTACATGTCCAGGAACCCAGCAGATGATAATCTCGACATCTGCCCGGCTCGCCAAAACCGTGGCGTCACGGATATCGCGAACCAGGGGATGCGGAGATTCCAATGCCCCGAGAGCACTCAGGGCGCTTTGTGAGTCGCTATAGATCACAATCCGGTCTCCGAACCGGGCACGTCGCGTAATCTCCCGTACCGAGTGGTGTATTGCCACCAGCTCGGCCGTGAAGACAGACGCAGCGCCTGGTAGAGCCCCGCTGACTTCAAACAGAGGGGATACGGCGTGGAAGCCAACCCCCTCTTGGGACTTGGAGCCATCCGTATACACTGGCACGGTACCAGCGTGACACGATGTGTGCTCCAAAAAGGTCGAACGCAATACTCCCGGCGCAGTACAAGCTTTGGGAGCAGAGGCGTGGCGACAAATAGCCAAATGTGGTACCCTCCAGGGTGGCGTCCTGGGCAGAACCAGGGGCGCCACCGGCCCGAGAGCTATATCTACCTCTCGAAGGAGTTTCCTGGCCCTAAACCCAAAGGGCTTAAGGTATGACTGGCGTCTCTCGGCGGCATAGGCACCATCGAGATCAGCTGCGGATGCAGTGAGAGCTGTTGGCGACTGAGGGAGGCGCCGGGCTCGCGCATACAGGCGAGTGATGCACTGCACGCGGCGCAGAGCGAGTGGCATCTCCCCAGCATCGACCAACAGGCTCTCAATGGGGGAAGTGCGGAAGGCACCGGTCGCAAGGCGAAGGCCGGTGTGGTGGATTGAATCCACCTTCAGCAATAAACGCTAAGCTGCGGATGCATAAAACTCGCATCCGTAGTCGAGCTTCGAGCGAACAAAGGATCGATAAAAAAGTAAGGCGGTAGCCCTATCAGCGCCCCAAGCGCTGAACGTCACGGAACGGAGAATGTCCATGGCGCGGGTACAAGAGACCCTAATGGCGAATATGAGCCTCCCAGGTGAGGCGTCGGTCGAATACAAGACCAAGGAAACGGTGCGACTCAACCACATCCAGTCGTTCCCAATTAAGAAACAAATCTGGGTCAGGGTGAAGCCGTGGATGGCGGCAGAAGTGCACCACCTTAGTCTTGGCCAAAGAAAACCGAAACCTGTGCGCTTCGGCATAGCGAGAGACGCGGTTCAATGCCTGTTGGAGTCGACGCTCCAGAGTTGGCATCTGGGCCGCGCCAAAAGAGATCGAAAGGTCGTCCACGTAGAGCGTAGCGAGAACATCTTCTGGCAGCACCGAGGTGATGCCGTTGATGCTCAGGGCAAAGAGTGTGACACTGAGGACACTTCCCTGCGGGACACCCTCTTCCTGCTCCTTTGGGGCAGAGAGGGCTCCCCCCACCCGTACGCGGAATCGACGATCTCGCAAAAATTCAGATATAAACATTGGGAGGCGTCCCCTCGCCCCCATCGTGTGGAGAGTCTCCATGATACCGTATCGCCATGCGGTATCATAGGCCTTCTCCAGATCAAAAAACACCGTGGCGTAGTGCTGTCTACGAAGGAAAGCCTCGCAGACGGCATTTTCCAGTCGGAGCAGAGCATCCGACGTGGAGTGAAACTTACGGAAGCCGCACTGTGCAGAAGACAGATGGCCTCCGCTGTCCAGGAAAAAGGCTAATCTAACATTTACCAATTTCTCCATCAACTTGCACACGCAATAGGTTAGAGAGATTGGGCGGAAACCGGTCGGAGTAGAGTGATCTCTCCCCGGCTTGCGAAAGGCGAGCACAGTAGCGATTCGCCAGGAGTCTGGGAGAAGACCTTCCACCCAGATCCTGTTGAACAGATCTAACAGAAAGGCCATGCCTCGCTCACCCAGGTGTCGAAGCATGGCGTACGGGACATCGTCTGGACCATGGGCGGTGTCCGCGCACGAAGCGAGAGCGGAACGCAACTCACTCACAGTAAACTTGTCGTTGAAGGGTTCTCCGCCTCTGGAGGTAAAGTCCAGCCGGCGGCCTTCCGCGACATCACGACGTGCATTGAATGCTGGCGGAGCAGCATCACGGCTAGAGAATGCCGAGAAAGCGGTCGCTAAGGATTCCGCCACGGACGCGGGGTCCGAGATTGCGGTCCCATTCTCCTGGAGAACGGGAGGGGGGTCCTGCGAGAACTTGCCCCGAATCCTTTTGACTCGCTTCCACACCTCAGCTAAAGGGGTCTTCCCGTTAAGTGAAGACACGTATGCCCGCCAAGAAGAGCGGCGGGCGTGCTTCGAAATATACCGGAACCTAGCCCGACGAAATTCAGCGACAGTGAAATCGTTCGGGCGGCGCTTATAGCGCATGTAGGCATAACGCTTCTGTTTGAGGGCCGTCTCACACTCGGCCGACCACCATGGGAGTGGTCGGCGTGCAAAACAGCCAGACGTCCTAGGAATAGTAGTCAGGCCCACGGCGATAAGGTTGCCGGAGAAGAACTCAACGGCCTCATCTACCGACCTAAACTCCTCGACTGAGATAGAGAATTCAGTCATTTCCTGAAATGCAGGCCACCGCGCCCGGGCCAAGCACCACCGAGGTGGTCTCTCAGGCGGCAGTTGCCCTGAAAATGATATTTGAATGGGAAAGTGATCACTACCATGGAGGTCATCGACCACCCCCCAATCAAAATCAAGCTGTGCATCCGAAGAGCACAAAGATAGGTCAAGGCAAGAAAATGAAGCGGTTCTCGGACAGTGATGCGTAAACTCATCCACGTTTAGGACACCCATCTCAAGCTCTTCGATCAGATCGGCAAGGACTTGTCCCCTGGGATTTATGGTGTAATCTCCCCAGAGAGGATGCCTGCCGTTCAGATCTCCAAGCAAGAGATAGGGCCTCGGCAACCGTGCCACGACGCGGCGGAAGTCCCCCGCGTCGAAGTCAGCTTACGGTGGAATGTACGCAGAAATGATAGTATACCTCCTATCCAGGTACAGCTGCACAGCCACTGCCTGTAAGGAGGTATCTAAAGAGAAAGGAAGAACGGAGACATCATGCCGGGTGTAAACCGCGCATCCCCCAGCCCGGCCGTCCCGCGGTGGTGGGGTTGCAAGACCCTTATACCCCGAGGGGGCAGGCAGTGGGCACGCGCCTAGCATGGTCTCCTGCAAAAAAATAGCTAACGGGGAACGGGACGAGGCGAGCCTCCGCAGCTCCTCCCAGTTGGCCCGGAGTCCACGGCAATTCCATTGAAGGAATATGCCCTCCAGGCCTAGCTCGGAGGAGACGCGGGGGCCCTCCTCGAATTGAAGACCCTCACGGGAATGGCCGTACGCTTCCCGGGGGCAGAACCCCGGGCGCTGTTGGCCGGACAAAGCGCTGGAGGCGCTGTCGCCTTCGAGGACTTATTGGGGGAGGTTGACCTCGCCATGCGAGTCTTTTCCTCCCTCCGTCTCGAAACCTTAGGCGGGCGCTGCGGCTTCGGAGGCGGGGGGCCCTCTTTTCGAGGAACCACCGTCTCCGAGCCACTCGCTCCACCTCGTGGTGTGGGCGAAGGAGCCGAAGCTCCTTTGTTGCTGTCCTCCTTTCGGGGGACAGCTTTAGGAACCCCCGAAGATGGCCTAGCGACCATCTTCAGGGGTGTTGCCTCCTGTGAGTCTAACGACTCGGTGGAGGCGCGTGGCCGTTTCGCCTTACGGGAAACGGTCACGCTGGGGGAAGAGGGGGGAGCCCTGGTTTTAGCCGGGGCTCGGTGTGAACCCTTTTTGCCGCCAGCTCTACCAGGGGAGCGCCCGGGTGTAGTAGAGCCCGCAGAAGGGCTCCGAATGGGCGCGGAAACAACCGTGCTCGTTGGCCTGGATGGGCCAGGAGCAGAGGGTGCCTTTCGAACTACTGAGGCATATGACGTCCCAGGCAGAGCTGGGCGCGCCAGGACCAAGTCCTTAGCCTCGCGGAATGAGAGTCTATCCTGGGCCTGAACGGCCAGGATTTCTTTCTCCAGGAGATATGCACCACATTGCTTCGAAGAAGCAGGGTGCGGCTCACCGCAATTGACACACTTGGCCACACACGATTTGGACTTATCGTGTGCAACCTTGGAGCAATTTACACAGACTTCGGGTGACCCCGACTTTGCACGTCTACATGAGCGATTCGTATGGCCGAAGCGGTGACAGTAATAGCACCGCCGCGGCAGTGGCACGAATGCCTTCACGCGGTAACGGTACCAACCGGCACGCACCGACTCAGGGAGCTTGTCACAGTCGAACGTGACGAAGAGTGTAGGGGTGGGTCTCGAAGCCCCTCCCTGTTTTCTCATCACACGTTCGACCTTGACCGCCCCATGGTCGGCCAGCTCTACGGTGATGTCCTCAATGGAGTTGTCAACGAGTTCCCTCGCATAAACTACTCCTTTCACAAAGTTCATGGTAGAATGCAGCGTCACACTCACCGGGGTGCCATGAAGTGTCCGAAGAGCACTTATCTTGGCCGCCTCGGCGGGATTCGCCAGAAGGTTGCCGTCCGAGAAACGGGTCACCTTCGGCTCTCTACCAATTGCACTAGCTAATCCTCTCCTCTGATGGATCATGTTGCCCTTAGACAACATGGTGCCATCAGTGGAGTGAATAACGAGGAAGCGTTTGAAGCCAGCGGGCTCGAAAACGCCAGGTAACCTCTGAATGAGGGGCCCCGATGTCATCGAGGCTCCGCCCTGTGCATTCTTCGTCTTGGTCAGGAGCTCCGCACACGAGGGGGTAGAGGGGCCGGATTTGCCGATCTTGGCTTGGTCGCCTACCAAAGTGGCAGCAGACCCATCCGTCCCCGCAGCCCCCGCGGATGGAGAGGAGCCCCGAGTCTTTTTCGTCTTTTTCTTCTTTTTAGGAGAGGAGGGCGGGGAATGAACCCGCTTCTCACCCTCGCCGGTAGAAGCCCCCAGGCCAGATGGACCGGCCTCAGTCAGGTCCTTCTCTGAAATGGAGAAGGTCCCGGTGGGCGCAGGGGATTCATCCGGAGGAGATCCCTCCCCTCCTTGTCCTGCCTGAGAATCCACAGCCGTTTGATGAGGACCTTGCATAGGGGCGGATTCGGGTTCGGTGCTTGGCGCCAAGCCCGGATTCCCCCCATGGAAGGCCCTACCGTCTGAGGCTGGTTTTCCTCAAGGACCATGTCTATCACAGGAGGGGCCTCCAGTTGGCCATCCCCTCCCAGGACATCGCAGGTCCCCTTGGCAGCGTCATAAGTCTTTAGTGGGGAGGCACAGGCCTTGACCCCGGCAAGGTTTAATATTTTTGCCAGCAGGTCTTTTGAGGGAAGCGACCGAAGGGGCCTGGCTTCCCTCTCCCCCCTAAGGGGGTTTGCCCTAGCGAGCCGCTTGTACGAGGGGCGGTCGGCAATGGGCTGCCTGCTGGCTTTCTTGGCAGTCCCCTTAGAAAGCATAGGAGGGACTGCCGCTGGAGATAGGGAGGTGCCCGAAAGCACCTCCAGAGAAGGGGGTGAGTCCCCTACACCCGTAGGCGTAGGAGAGGAGTAAGCCTCCTCTCCGGTTAAAGAGGTATGGAGGGTCCCCTGCGCAAGCACAGGGGGGGGGACCTCCATCTTTTCTGTGGAGCTGCACGAGGGCGGCTCCGTTGTTGTTATAGGGGGAATTAAGGGGAGATGTTTTTTTTGTTTCATCATTGGGCATGGTGACCCTCTTTGTTTTACGGGACGCAATCGCTCACCACCTCTTGCAGTAGCCCGCACTGCAAGAGGTGCTTACAGGCCTGGCAGAGCCAGGCGCCGCCATTTGGGACCACCCCTCCCGCCTGGTGGCCTGGCAGTCCTTCGGCATGGCGGCTCCACCTTGAACACGGCGTAAAACGGATAGATTTTGAAGACGAGAGGAAAAGGGATGTGAGGAAGGTATGGGTGGGGATGAAGCAGGTTGTTAAAAGCCAACCACCCCAGACCGGAGCTCAGGGGTTAGGGGACATTGTCCCCTCCCCCCTCAGCGCCGATCCGGGACGATTGGCTGAGAAGAAGGTCAGCTTCTACCCTGTGAAATTAGAGGCTGACCAGAGAAAGTTGTGGGAGAGGTTGTATGAAAAGCGACGAGGTAGGATAGGAATACAGGCTATCTGAAGGAAGGAAGAGAGGCTAAGCTGGGGCCGGACGGGGCGCTGGATCCCGTCAGCACGGCGGCCAGGATGGCAAATCGCCGCGCCCCTTACGGGGTCATTTACACATAATCAGTCCTGGTCCAACGTTAATGCACTTTGTCAACCTTTGCCTTCCATTTACGCGAAATTATCCTGGAACTTTAATCATAAAGGATGGTGCCACCGTAGCCACCTATGTGTATTGGAGGAAGGTGGGCAGAGTCGATGACCCAGCACACCTCATAACTAATACTTGCCCTAGCCAGCGGGCTTTCGCCCCTCGCACCAGGTAAGGACCATATGTTATACACTGCCACTCGACTAAGGCTCATAAGAGGATAAAAGTGCAACAGGCAACCAGAACATCTATATAGAGGGCAAGTGTGGAAAGAGGTAGGAGGGTATGTAATAAAGAGAGCTAGAGATAGGTGGGTCCACTAAGAAGTAGGGTGGGTGATCACCTATTATCATCATACCCTGGTACTAGGTGATCCCAGGATGGCATATGTTCCACCAAGGAACCATGGCTACTGGACGGAACTCTGTCCAGGGAGGAAAAACTCCTCTTGGTACATAGTGGGGGTAGAAAAGTTTGCGGGAGATAGCCATAATGATAATAACTCATATATAATGATAATACACAATAATACCCGATAATAGTCATACACAATGATTACAATACATAAATATAAAAATACCACTGCTATTAATAAATAATAATAATAATAATGAGGTAAAGTAGTTCTGAGTGGGGGCGAGGGAAAAGTGCGCCAAAAACTTTCCCAGGACCTATCAGTGTGTTTAAGTCAAACCAGCTGCTCCAGGGACCAAGTGTAGCAGGCCCCATAGGGTAGCCCCCTTTTGGGGATTCCATGGCAAAATGGGGCATATTATGTGGGATGGTTAGATACCACAGTAGATATTTTTCTTCTTTGTGGCTGAGGGTTGAGTTTGAAGTGCGTCCCAGAGAGCCGGGGGGGATGGAGAACAGCTATCGAAGACCCTGCTGTTACGGGGGAAAGATCTTGGAAAAATTGGGGCAGGGGGATAATTACGAGGAACCGACCGAGGAAATGGAAGGTCGAGGAGAGATCTTCCGTCGGTATATCCGGAATCATTAGCCGAGGACTCTTTCGAAGTCGCAGGGGTGATCCAACAACTGCGGCTGGCGATGTTGGAATATCATCGGCTTCCATCATATTATGAGTAGGAGGTTGAGTTGGCGGAGCGGGTGATTGGGTAAAGTACTGGGCACTGGGTGAACTTCTGCAACTGTTTGGATCAGTAGTGGGACCTATGTCCTGTGATGAACGGGATGGGCTTGAGGACAAAGAATATTAAGCAGCAGGATAAGAGTCTAGTGAAGACTCGAGGCTCAGCCAAGTCAGCTCCATTGGCAGCCCGCTTATTGGTGGCCAACGACCCAGTTGAGGAATCTTTTCTTTTACCAGGGGGCCGGGAAGGATAACCAACAAGGCCAACCCTGAGCGGCGGTCCCAGCTAGAGCCGCCGTGGAGATGGAGCAACGCTAGGTATCTCGATGTATCGGGAATACTTCTGACGTTAGCGGTAGAGGGACGATGAAATGTTACAGGTGTGTTGGGACTCGTATGTGAAAAGATGGCTAAAAGGCGAATTTTGTGCCTGGGCACGTTGGCGAGCCTCAACGTAGAGACGCAGAGTCACGCAAAGCGATGAACATACTTTTAGTATGAGAAGATTGTAGTACAGATTTTCGATGCAGCACTACGAGCACCACCACAGTTGGTGCTCAGAACCACAATTCACACAGGAACAAGGGTGCCAGCAGACACAACCAACATGTCCAAATTGGTTGCCATTGATGCGACGTCTTGGTAGTTTGATGTAGGGGCTTACCGGGACACAAAGGTACCCAGCTTTAATAAACTGGGGCAATTCCTGATGTTCAAAAATTAAAATCAATGTCACCATGTGTACATGTGTGATGCATTGGGCACTAAGCTTACTCTGGAGACGGGGGAGATCATAGTTCCTTCATTCATTTGAATGGACGGATTCACCACACCTTTATGGGCATAAAAGGCTGCCTGCATTCTCCTACTCCTACGGGCAGAGAAAAAGGGCCAATGATGGGTTTTGCCTTGGGCATCTGGAAACGAAGGTGACGGAGACGCTTAAAGAAAAATTCAGAATTAGTCCAAAAACAAGCTAACTGCCAGAGTTAATAGAAGAAATAAGAAGGGGAAATAGAGGGCAGTAAAAGGAAATAATTAGGGAGGGGGAAAAGAGTGTGATAAAAATCTGGTTCGCAGCACCATGGGACCCCAAAGAACCCCCTCACCCCGAGAAGGTCCGAGCCTCTCTGGGGCAAACTCCTAAAAAAAGGAAAGGTCCCACAGAGAGAAGAGGGAGAGGATAAGGGATTTTTATGGTTGCCTTTCCATATATCACAGTCATCAATAATATAATGATTGGAGGTACATAGATGCAAATGTTTATAATGATCCATAACTTTTGTATTTTCTGGTATGCAATTTGAAGATGAACCTGATTTTACTTAGATTCAAAAGGCTAAATGAAAATATAATAAGAATGAATGTTTATTTCTAGAATATACAAGACAAAAATAAAAGAAAAACCAATCTGCGTAAATGACCTCAAATCTTTTAACCAATTTGCTAAATATCCAACAAAAAAACTTTTACTCTCATAATAATAGAACATCTTAAAACATATTTTAATATCTTGACAAAGTAGAAAACTAAGATAAGGCTATTATTATTTTCCATCTACACTTACTACTTCCTACACTGTACCAAAGCTACAAATCACTGCAAAGTGAAAACCACTAGATACCAATCAAAATTTGTGACCAATTTTTCAAAAATACAAGTGAATTCAGAAATAAATTAATAAATTATCATAAAATGGTAATTATCACAGCCTATTTAAAAAATCACAGTTACTAAAAGTTACTTAAATGTCTAATGACATAGTGATTCAAGTTTACAAATACTCCTACCAATAAATCTGATCTAAAACCACACCTTTCCCCTGATGGCAAGTGTTTACAATAAATATTGCGCAGTATATAGAGAAATCTTCTTAACATGTTGCATATGAAATGAGCCATATGTGGTACATTGTTTTAAATAGTTCACTCTTGCATTGTGAACTATCACAGTAAAGTGATAAGAAATTATGGGTGAAGTTGACAGCCTTTGGTGCAATAGTTTATGGCTAACCTTTTGTATAGGCACTCAACATGTTCAACTACTGTGTCATGACATAGTCATCATATGGAAATATCACCCCCAAATTTTAATAAAATAGGGAACCTACAAATAATTCCAATTTTTAGCTGGTCAATATAACAAGGCATAGTTAGTAAAAGATTATGCAGTGATATTGAGTAAATAAAATGAAAAAATGTTTTATTATTTATATGTATATTAAAACCACCCATCCCTTTTATTTGAGCAACTCGATAATAAAACCAACATAAAGATCCGAATAACAATGACAATCCTGAGGGCACTAGGGACCAGTCCTTGTAGGGAAGAAGAGGCAGGAAGAATGATACTATTGTCTGTTTTGCCGCAAACCAGATGAGATTTGAACCTGTTTTGGCTCAAGAGAGATCCACCCATTCCATGACAAGGAAGTGCGGATTGAAAATTTCCTTCGCAAATTTTGTATATGAAAAAAAGAAGTGCTTTGGGTATGTATGCAAAGATGAGAGACTGGTATTGCAATTGGCTATGTGCATGATAATATATGTGGGTGGAAGTTTCTGTATGCATGCACCAGACAGAACCCCACCCTGTTTGGAACTTCCTACAGCACCAATTCTTTTATTTCCATTCTCACTAGGAAGTGAGACTGAGTACCTAGGTGTGGGACACCAGTGAATTATCCACTAGGCCAGGGATTCTCAATCTTTTTGTACTCACAGAACCTCTGAAATGGAGACAAAATTGCTGTACCTACATATAGTCATACTCATGCTAGCAATAAACATTAAACTCTCCATTACAATGATGCAAATATGTTCCTCATACTTATGTTGTTTGCTCAAGTCTCCGATGATAAGCATATTTTGTCTTAAATAAATAGTGGTATCTTACTTTAACAATTTTTGAGTAGGTTATGAGCTATGTGCTAGTGTTAATACAACATAATTCCAATCTGACCCCAATTAAAATACTGTGGGAGGGGGTTCTCACTTGAAAGGTGGTGGCGATCCACCATAATGGTTTCTTACCTTTCTTCCTAATGGACCTCATTGGGATACATTGCTCCTGGACTAAATTTAATACATGATTAAAAGTAGTCCACATCCTATAAGCATTCTTTCCTGTGAATTCTACAGCCCAATGAACCAAATTTAGTGAATTTCAAAGCTTTCCATAATCTCCCTTATGAAAATTTGGAGCTTTTGTGGCATTTTCAGATATTCTACCTTTCCCATTCCCATGTTAAAATGAACTATCTGATGATCCCTATTTCCTAATGCTTCCCAATTTTCAATTTCTGAGCAAAATGGTAATTGTTTGACAGTATTGGCATCCCTAGAGTGCTTATTAATGTAATGACTCAAAAAATTATTTCCCAAGACATTCTATTAAAAACAACTTGCTCAATCTCCTTGTCATATTTTCCCAGTTTAAAGAGATGAAATTAAAGTCTCCAAGAATAACTTTATCTATTTGCTTTCTATATTTTAATTCTGCAATGGGTTAGCCCATTAAACCCCACCATACTCACCTGAGTAGAGTTAATAAATGGCAACACTTACCATTGATATGAGAACTTGGTTTGTTGCATTTGTGCATTTTATAATATTGACTTTAATTTATTTCAATAATTTTCAACAGCACCTTCATATTTTAATTTAAGTTCTACAGTACTGTTAGCAAATTGAAAAAACAAAATTGTTACTAAAAAATTGGCCCTGTATGACTGATTTTGATGAAGATCTGATGATATTTTAGACTGATTATATCCCTGCTGAAGTGTCGGGTAATAATTTTAAATATTTGTACATATATATATTCTTACATCTACATATGGATAGTGTAAGTAGGGAAACACCATATATGGTAGGTTACAACTTCTTTGCTCTTTTCCCTTATAGATTATATAGAAGTTGAAGATAGTGCAACTTGGAAGACCATAACTAAAGATAGGAGGAAAGATGAAGAAATTCCCTCAAAAGAACAAAACATATGAACCACAATAAGAAGTGGAAGAAGGCAAATCTAAATTATGCATCATCCTATTTGGAGGGGGCGAATGGTCGGAAGGCTGACCTGACGCAAAAAAGTTTTATTATAAGCGTATTAGATGATAATTTGATGCTGCATATTCTAACATAAATTACATTATTTGCTAAATAAAAGAATGATCATAAATTTGTGCTTGGGTTCAATGAACTAAAAATGTTTTCAGGCGTTCCTTTTCTAAGTATGTCCTTTGTCTAGAGGAATACTCTATGTAGCCATAGTTTTTCAGAGTGCACATCTCATAATAGATTTCAAGAAATACATTCATTTGGCTATTTATGCAATTGATTCAACAGATACGATATATAAATTATGCCCATTGATTAAAGTTATATCCGAGATTTCAACAATGGGGCATGTTTCATGATAAAAATGCCCTATCTAGTGACTACCTTCAAGGGCATAAGGCACCATAAAATTTCAGCTTAGTACTAAGCTACTTTAAAATTATCAAAACAAAACTAACAGAGAAAACAAAAAGACCCTAAAAACAAGACAAAAAACAACAAAAATAAGGAAGCACACTCCAACATCAGGGGAGGCCCACCTCCTCCTCCAGCACAGGAACATGTGCAACCTACAACAAAGAGAGTCAATGAAATGGAGGCAGCCAGCCTCCAGCCTCACATAGTTCACAATTTTGTGTGCATGATCCCCATCCTGAGTACAAGAGACAAGCAATCGTGACACCACTCATCCTGGTACTGGGACAGGTAACCACCTGCAGTGAAGATCAACCAGACAGGGACATTCAATATGAATGTGCCAAACAGTCTGGGGGACAATGCAGTAAGGTGCAGGTAAGCGCTCCATTACGTGGCGGTGCATCCCGCGAGTGTGCTGAATTCGAAGATGACAGAAAGCAACCTGAACTCATCGTGACATTGGTGGGGTTGGTCCATGGGAACAGTCATGGTGCGATGGCACACAACTTTAAATTCTCCTCAGCCATCTCCCATCTTCTTTGCTAAGTAGGTGGAAGGGCTGACTTGATTCTTGCCATGTAGTCGGTGAGGAGGAGGAGGAGCGAAAAGCTGGTCTGATCAACCAGCCCTCAGACTCTTTGGTGCCATCATCAGCACTCTCATTCCTCGCAATTCCCATATGTCCTGGAACAGGGTAGAGATAATCTTGACATTCACAAAGCACACGGCAACCGTGGCGTACCAGGGCTTGTGGAGATTCCAATGCCCCGGAGATCACTCAGGGCACTTTGCAAGTCATTAAAAATCACAATCCGGTTCCGAAACGGGCATGGTGTGTTATCTCCGGCATCAAAGAGTGTATTGCAACCAACTTGGCCAGGAAGAGACACATCACCTAGTAGAGCCCAGCTCACTTCAAACAGAAGGGATACAGCGCAGAAGTCGACCACCTCTTGGGAATTGGAGTCCTCCGTGTACACAAGCATGGATCAGTGTGACACTAAATGTGCCCCTATGAAGAAATCTTCTGTACCTTCAATAGGCCTCCTGGTAAGGTTCCAGCTCGTTTCGACAAAGGTCTCAAATTGAAAAGGACTGTGAAGAAGCCTCACCTCACTCCAAAAAACTTATGGATAGGCTACACTTTTATAGGTAATATAAAGAATGGGCTGTTGAGCACTGTGGCAAAGTGATATAAGATGAAAAAACTCCATTCTGCTTGTTTCTAGCTTTTGGAAGATCCCTCATTAGGAGAAAAGGGAGCACTTTCACAAAATCTGTGCTGTGCCCAGGGTGAAGCATGTGGAAGCACTCCATATCTGAGTCTGCTTCTTATCTAAGGAAACCGCAGTACTAACAATTTGGTCCAAGAACAATGCCATGAACTCAAAATGGTACAAAAATGTGCTTCATCAACACCTTTTCCAAACAGTTCAGGAACAATTTGGGAGTGATAACTGTATTTTTCAGCATGATGGCATACATTGTCACACAGCAAAAACAAAAAAAGTTCTTGGCTGAAAATAGCATTGAACTTTTGGGACCTCGGGCCAGGAATTCGCTAGATTTGAACCCTATACAAAGTTTGTAGACAATAATCAAACTGCTGGTTGATAAACAGAAGTCATCCATTTGTGAGCAGTTGTGTGTGTTTAGTGAACAAAATAGAAGTAATATAAATCAAGATATCATCACAAATTTGGTCTTCAGTATCTCAAAATGGAGTGAAGTAAACGTGAACACAGCAAGGGACATTATTGAAAATAATTGCTGTGCACAGCAATTGACTGTATTAATAAAATTGATTTGGGCTCTAAATTTTTGCATATTTCACCTTCAAATTATGATACAAATATACTAAAACAAAATGCAACATTTGAACAATTATATTAATTTTATTATATGAAAAAATATAGTAGTTTCAAAACTTTTGCTCATGACATGTTGAGGAGCTCAGCAGATGACAATCTTGATATCCTCCCAGCTTGCAGCAGCCATAATATGAGATACTATGAATGGTTAAAGTAAATCTATGGATAGTGAATAAGGTAGTTTTTAGAGTTACGCACAACTTGAAATTTTTTTTTTTCAAAATTGAAGCCAATAATGTCATGCCATTTGGATGCATCTCAGATACTTCTTTTGCAAATCTGTCTGATATTGGTTCTCAAGGTGCTTGTATTATATTTCTAAAGGATAATTTAGGACAGGACAGAGATGTCCCATATTTTGGCAAACTAGAAAGGTTAGAAGACTATGGCTTTACTGGAAGGTGCAGAGAGTTCAGCCAACATTATTACAAAATTAGAAAAATTCAATATGGTAAATATTCATTATATTATTGCTAATAAGAGTATTAGAGATATCTTTCCTTCATCATACAATATATTAGATAAGTGATTACGCAGAGTTTGTCAACATTAGGGATTTGCTTTACAAAGCAGAAATTAATTGTAAAATGGGTGTATAGCTCTAATAAATTGGCGGATTGTATGACTAAGAACTGTGAAAATACAGAGAAACTTAGAAAAAGTTTTATCTTGAAGTTTGCAAAGCTTAAAATCTTTTTTTTTTTGGGGGGGGGGGGTTCTCAAATTTAATAATTGATAGGTGGCATGCTTAAGAAAAAACTACAAAGAAGATTAAAAATGTTAATAATGAATCAATTATTTTGTCTTGAGTGCATATATGCTTAAATATATATATATATATATATATATATATATATATATATATATATATATATATATATATATATTTGCAAAAATTTCACACAGGAAAAATGAAAAGCGGAATCCAAGTACTTTTGAACTTTATTTAGTTCATTTGCAAGGAATATATAAAGAAATACTTTACAACAAAAGCTTTTTAAAGACAGGGTCCAGTTTAAAGAGAAGGAAAAGAGATTCAGAAAGGCATGCAGCTTCATGAGCATTAGAAAGTCAAGAACAAGTGGAAATAAGATGCAAACTAAATGCTCAATGGACTGCAGCACCCAGACAATCTCAAACTCAAGAAGAAATGGAAAGAATACATAGAATAAATACAACAGAATGCAGCAATCAGACAATCTCAAACTCAAGAAGAAACGTTAAGATGCAGAATAAATATTCAACGGACTGCAACAGCCAGACAATCTCAGACTCGTGAAGAAACATAAAGAAGATGCAATTATTTTTTTTAAGGAGCTATCTGGCGACTGCCCACTTGGGCATAAGTCGCCGTAAACAAACAGCCTAGTTCTAGGCTACTTTAAAAAATTTGAAGAGAAAACAACAATAAAAAGAAATAACAATAACAATAACAAAACAATAAAAAAAACAACTAAACCTAGTTAAATGAAAGGGAGAAGGCCGGCCTTCCCCAAAAAGTCAACAAGTCCACCAGTCAATGTGCACGCACTCAACCCGAGTACAAAGGATAGGCGGATGTGACCACGCCCATCAGAGTACCGGGACAGGTAACGTGGGCGAAGATCACCCAGACTGGGACATTCGACAAGAATGTGCCGAACAGTTTGGGGGACGATGCAGTCGTCGCAATAGGGCGCAGGCGAGCGCTCCATCAAATAGCGATGCGTCACACGAGTGTGTCCGATTCGGAGACGACAGAAAGAGATCTGAAGCCGTCGCGGCATTGGGGGATAGGTCCATGGGAACAGTCGCGGCGCAATGGCACGAACTTTAAGTTCCCTTCGACCGTCTCCCATCTTCTTTGCCAAGCAGTCCGAAGAGCTGCCCGTATTCCTGCCATGTAGTCGGTGTGAGGAAGAGCGAAACGCTGATCCGGTCGCAGAGTCTTCGCGGACATGGGTTCCTACATGTCCAGGAACCCAGCAGAAGATAATCTCGACATCTGCCGGCTCGCCAAAACTGTGGCATCACGGATATCAGGAACCAGGGGATGCAGAGATTCCAATGCCCTGAGAGCACTCAGGGCGCTTTGTGAGTCGCTATAGATCACAATCCGGTCTCCGAACCGGGCACGGCGTGGAAGCCGATCCCCTCTTCTGACTGGAGCCGTCCATATACACTGGTACGGTTCCAGCGTGACACGAGGTGTGCTCCAAAAAGGTCGAACGCAAGACTCCCGCCACCGTTCAAGCTTTGGGAGCAGAGGCGTGGCGACAAATAGCCAAATGTGGTATCCTCCAGGGTGGCGTCCTGGGAAGAACCAGGGGCGCCACCGGCCCGAGAGCTATATCTAGCTTTCGAAGGAGTTTCCTGGCCCTAAACCCAAAGTGCTTAGGGTATGACTGGCGTCTCTCGGGGGCATAGGCACCGTCGAGATAAGCTGCGGATGCAGTGAAAGCTGTTGGCGACTGAGGGAGGCGAAGGGGTCGCGCGTACAGGCGAGTGATGCACTACACGCGGCGCAGAGCGAGTGGCATCTCCCCAGCATCGACCAACAGTCTCTCAATGGGGGAATTGCGGAAGGCACCGGTCGCAAGGCGGATGCATAAAACTCGCATCCGTAGTCGAGCTTCGAACGAACAAAGGATCGATAAAAAGTAGTGCAGTAGCCCATCAGCGACCCAAGCGTTGAACGTCACGGAACGGAGAATATCCATGGTGCGGGTACAAGAGACCCTAAGGGTGCGGGTACAAGAGACCCTAAGGCTGCGAATATGAGCCTCCCAGGTGAGGCGTCGGTCGAATACAAGACCAAGGAAACGGTGCGACTCAACCACATCCAGGCACACCCCATTAAGAAACAAATCTGGGTCGGGGTGGAGCCGTGGATGGCGGCAGAAGTGCACCACTTTAGTCTTGGCCAAAGAAAACCGAAACCTGTGCGCTTCGGCATAGCGAGAGACGCGGTTCAATGCCTGTTGGAGTCGACGCTCCAGAGTTGGCATCTGGGCCGCGCCAAAAGAGATCGAAAGGTCGTCCACGTAGAGCGTAGCGAGAACATCTTCTGGCAGCACCGAGGTGATGCTGTTGATGCTCAGGGCAAAGAGAGTGACACTGAGGACACTTCCCTGCGGGACACCCTCTTCCTGCTCCTTTGGGCCGGAGAGAGCTCCCCCCACCCGTACGCGGAATCGACGATCTCTCAAAAATTCAGATATAAAGACTGGGAGGCGTCCCTTCGCCCCCATCTTGTGGAGAGTCTCCATGATACCGTATCGCCATGCGGTATCATAGGCCTTTTCCAAATCGAAAAACACCGTGCCGTAGTGCTGTCTACGAAGGAAAGCCTCCCAGACGGCATTTTCCAGTCGGAGCAGAGCATCCGACGTGGAGTGGAACTTGCGGAAGCCGCACTGTGCAAAGACAGATGGCCTCCGCTGTCCAGGAAAAAGGCTAGTCTAACATTTACCAATTTCTCCATTAACTTGCACATGCAAGAGGTTAGAGAGATTAGGCGGAAACCAGTCAGGGTAGAGTGATCTCTCCCCGGCTTGCAAAAGGCGAGCACAGTAACGATTCGCCAGGAATCTGGGACAAGACCCTCCACCCAGATCCTGTTGAACAAATCTAACAGAAAGGCCATGCCTCGCTCACCCAGGTTTCGAAGCATGGCGTACGGGACATCGTCCGGACCATGGGCGGTGTCCGCGCACGAAGCGAGAGCGGAGCGCAATCACTCACAGTAAACCTGTCGTTGAAGGGTTCTCCGCCTCTGGAGGTAAAGTCCAGCCGGCGGCCTTCCGCGACATCACGACGTGCATTGAATGTGGAACCGTGTTGTTAACAAAAACAGCAGAACCATGAATTGGTTCTCGGGGATTCTTATAATATCCCACAGCAAACGCCTGCAGATCTGTGTTAAGAGAGAGCTGGTTGTGGGGAACCCTGTTGTTAACAAAAACAGCAGAACCATGAATTGTTTCTCGGGGATTCTTATAATATCCCACAAAACCCAAAATGAAGTAAGTCTCCTGTAAAGCAATACAATCAGGATTGTAATCCTTATGCAGGAGCTTGAACTCTTCCCATTTAGGGAAGAGACCTTGGAGGTTCCAATGATTAATTCGAAACATTGTTACCGTTTAAGCATAACAGTAGATTTCTTCCTACCCTTAGGGGTAGGAGATTTTGAATTTGAACTACCAGCGGAATTAGTTCATGTCATACTAGCCTTAGGCTTGGAGTATGACAAAGGAGGCATCGGAAGTTTGAGTTTTGCCCTTGGTTTTTCTTTAAGAGGAGGTGCATCAGATTTTGATAAGTGGCTGTAAGAGAGAACCGTCTTCACTGGAGAAGCAGAGATGGAAGCAACTCCAGGGGTCAGTTCAGGTGTAGAGGGAACAGACGATGTTGACACAGCTGGTGGTATTGGTTGGGATGGTAGAGGCGAAAACATCGGCAAAAGTTGTGAATTCGATGCTGATAGAGAAGGATACGGAGTCGGTTTTTGAAAGTCCTCCTCAGATGAGGGGGTAACCTCTACAACAGCTGGCTCCTGGGAAGGAGCAAAGGTTGGTTCCTTCTCATTCAGGGATCGAAAGAATTCCAAAGCAGTATCAACAATGAGGGGTGGAGTGATAACTTGCTTTGGAGCTGAAGAAGAGTTTGGTCTTTTATGGGAAGGGTGAATGTCCAGAGGTGGAATGGATACCACCTGAGGACCAACATGATCAACATCCACATGTTCTGGAGCGGTAGCAAGGTGCTTAAGCACCCTTGGGGAATCAGGAGAGGATGGAAGATTCCTCTTCTTGTTGGTAACCTCAGAAGCACTGTTAGGTGCTGACCAAGAGTGTTAATCACGAGGAGATGTACGTTTAGGACGGGGAGGACTTTTTACATGGTCAAGCACAGGAGAACCAGTAGGAGGTCTCTGGCTTCTCCCTTTCTTTGGCCCGGTAGAACGCAGAGCATCAGAAAAGCCCACACCAGGTTGGACATGCATCTCCTGTACTCTTCTTCTGGTCTCTTTAAAGCTGACCCTGTTCTTGTTTCTAATGGCAATGACTTCCCTCTCATAGAGAAAGAAAGTGAATTGCTGTGATGTTGCAGGGTGTTCTCCACCAAAGTTAGGGCAGCCCGGCTGTTGAGAACAGGGCGTCCCGTGATAATCCGATCTACAATTCACGCACAACCTTGCCTGTTTACAAAACTTGCTTACATGGTCAAAGCGTTGGCAATGGAAGCATCATCGTGGGTTTTCAACGTAAGGCTTGACTGGGATGTTAAGATAGCCAGCCTTAACGTACTTGGGCGGTTCCAATCTGTTGAAGGTCAGGATTATGGTGAGGGTAGGTAACCTAGCGTCATTCCCAAATCTGGAAATGCGGTGGGCATTTACAACCTTCTGATTGGTAAGTTTTGATACCAGCCTGTCAACATCGTAATCTATTAACTCTCCCGTTCGGATAACACCTTTACTGGTGGTGTTTGTCGTGGTATGACATTATATTAAATCAATACCATATTATATCTATGGGGGAGGGACCAATAACTTAAAGGCGAGCCGACAAAGGGACGGAACAACACGAGTTTCGACGGGCGGAGGGCGAGATAAGAGTGCCACGAGGTCAGGTATAATATGGGCAATGGCAACGCTCAAGGTTACTTAAAGAGGCATGTACAAAAATATAATTTTATTTACATAAAAATAATGAGAGAATTGAAGGGCAAAATTACATCAGATGAACGAGTGGGGGAGGATTGTAGTTATGAATCAGACTATGAAGTTAAAATTTATGGTATTACAGGAGGAGACTATTCAAATTGGGGGGAAATTAACTCAAATGAGTTACTTAAGGAGGATTCCGGGTGAGACGTCGGGGTAAGGCTTCACGGATGTCTTCTGCACGTGAGGCGAGGCCGTTCGGAGCTTTTGAGCAGGAATTTAGTGATGAGGGTTCTCCAAAAGAGCGGGGGGGACGGTAACGTCCGGTCCAGGGGAAGAGTATTTCGGCCACCAAAAGCGAGGGGCGAACGAGGATGGCTTCGACAGGAGTTGATGGGTGAAGTCGGAAAACTCGCTCGGTAGCGATAGTTAAATGGAATTACCTCACTGGCTGGGGGTAATTCCAATACACAACTAGTTCAGCCGTCACTTTGCTTTGTTGTTAGCACCTGACTTGGAACTAGGGGAATCTTCTTGGGTCCGGGCGAAACTTCTCAACTCTGTGTCTGCCTCATGGGAGTTGAGCACTATTTATGTCCGAGGCTCTCCCCGCGGGGGGTTAGCGGGAAACAGCTCTACCCTCGAATCTTCTTGCCAAGGTTATTCTAACCCGTATAAATGTGGACCGTGGTGGACGCGGTTGGAGGTTACCGCTTGTGGAAGGGGGGGTGGGGGGTAGGCTTACCAATTTAAGCCTAACAGAATCTTCTCCAGCACATGGAACTTCCGGGCTGGAAAAGAAATTTCACGTGGAATTCCCTCACAGTGTTAAATGTCGGGTGCGAAGCAGAGGACATGTCTACAGAAGCTAAAGACTGTAGGGTCTTAATCCGCTGATGCTGCTCGCTTGATTTTGCCTTGACTATCAATGCGCCATCATTACGTGGCCACATTTGGGCAGGTTCGCCACATTTCTCAACCAAATCCTTGTAGACGTCGAAGATGTCAGCCTTGCTAAGAGGACTATCGTTCGCTTTCAAGACTAAAAATCGGTCATAATCTAACTCAGGGTCGACTTCTCACCCAAAAGGATTAAAGCGTCTACCGTCATGGTCCAAGGCACGATGACCAGAGACTGCAGGTCTCAGAGTTATGTTTGTTAAATATACCCATATAAGTATATATTTTATTTTGGGCTGCCCCTGGAGCCGAGGGCATGCACCAAATCGTCATCGTGAGTCCAAATAGCGCCCATACAGCCCAGACGTGGTAACCCGCCCCCCTGACTCCAACTGTCGTTTTAAAAACAGCGGAGCCGCATAACGGAGATTCTCTGGACTGCGGTGATAAGACCTCCCAGAAACAAAATGACGATCCGGGCAACCAAACCTCCTCTAAGGCACGGTCCGGCAGACGATGCCCCCCAGTGGGCGCATCTGTCGACACGTACAGAGGTAAAAGTAAGAAAAGAAGAAGAGGCTAAGCTGTGGCTGGACGGGGCGCTGAGTCCCGTCAACACGGCGGCAGGGAAGGCAAATCACCGTGACGCTTACGGGGAAGAGAATTGGTACATAAGACGAGATAGGGGTTAGCGGAAGAAGAAAAAGAATGCCAAGCTGGGGCCGGACGGGGCGCTGATGTCCCGTCAGCACGGTGGCCATGAAGGCAAATTGCCGCGCCCCTTACGGGGTGCTGTAAGGTGATTTCAGACAGACACTTCCAGTGATCCCTAAAGGAACCAGGGCAGATGAGGTCCGAGTTTGCCTAAAATCATCTTGTGTAGGAATATTAGAACACTGTCTCTAAACACAAATATGAAAGCAGAGCTCTTAGGTGATCAACTGTCAGCATAATTCCTAAAAAACATTGACACTCTTGATAGTGAGGGGGGAATAGAAATATCTCCTCTCTGCATAGTTATTAATACAATTGATAATCTCAAGGCAAAGGTATTAGCAAATCTTCACCAAAACTACAGCTGGCTGTGTGAAAAAGTTATATTGACTCAGAAGAACAACACTGTCTGCAGAATCAATAAACATCTACTGCTTTCCTTCTCAGGAAGTCCACAAATTTACAAGTCAGTTGATATAATTTGGGATCATGCTGAAATATTCAATTATTCCACAGAGTACCTAAACTCTATAGAACCTCCTCACGAACAGAAGGTAGTAACTCTAAATAATATTGTTGCACGATTTGTATCCAACAAAACTTTGCAATGGCACTCGGCTAGTGGTTAAGAATTTGATGCCACATGTCATAGAGGCAACCATTCAGACTGGAAGTGAAAAGGAGAGGATTTATTCATTCTGACCCTCAGGGTCAGAATTGCCATTTACATTCAGAAGACTACATTTCCCAATCCGTGTAAGTTTTGCAATGTGAATTAAAAAAAATCTCTATTAGTGGCATAGTTGCAATTAGAGGAACCCTGTTTTTCTTATGGTCAACTCTATGTTGATTGCTTTAGAGTTGGAAGCACAAGTAATCTGTTTTTATAAAAAAGATTAAATTTAGTTCATAGAATGAGAATATTGTTTGCGAAGAATAAAAAAAGAAAAAGATCAAATCCATCTTACTTTATTTCCTAATGCACATTTTACCTGAGTAACAATGGGTATCTGGATAGCATATCTTGATACTATTAAGTAAAATGAGTAAACTTCCTTAATTAGAGATAACAGAAAAATGTAAATATAGAACTAATTAGAAGTATAATAATGATAAAAAATGATAATATAGTTGCTAATTTCTTTATAATAAACTTACAATTTAGAAGAGAAAATATGTGAAGTATGCACAAATTAATATTTTGATGACTACTAATTTAAATAACTTTGGATGTATTTAAATATGATAATCATATTAGTGAAGATTTGTCTAAGAGCACTGTGTGTGTGTGTGGACACATAATTTCATATTAAACAATTTTTTATGTTAGGGGGGGGGGGTGATAGGTTAATTGTAGGTATGCAATGCTTGATCCTCCTGTGTGGTGATTTATCTATCGTTGTAGCCTCAAATAAAGTTGTACAGTGTTTTACAATTATTCACTTAGTAAGAAGAGTGAAAGGTTGTTGTGAGCAACTTTGAGATACAGAATTTTATCTATCAAACACTGATACTCACTTATATATTTTTATATCTATTTCCATCGATTCTTCTTACATGCCCATACCAGCTGAGAACACAAATTCATTCCTATACTTCCTCACACCATAAATCCCATTTATTCACTTGTTCTTCACACCCAGATCCACCTCAAATTGTGCATTTGCATTGATTTGACTAAATATTTCTTTCCCCTTCCATATCAAAGTTCCATTGCTATATACCAATGTACCTGCAAGGATGTCAGATGTAACATGAATCAGCATGCTGTAGCTGACATCTAAAGGATTGTGTTCGCTCCCAGTCACAATACCCAAAGGTGGTTCTGGAGCTATATATCTTTGACACCTTTTTTATTACTATCTTTATAAGGTTTTCACAAAGAAAACATTGGTAGCAGCATACTCATACTCACAGCAAACTTTAATCAAAAATCCTACAGCCACAAGTTCATATTCAAAACCACTAATGGTAAAAACAATAACTTTCTTCAATCTTAAATTTCCCCAAGAACAAAAATATCTTTTAGAGCTAGTGCATCATATAAAAATCTGTTATTTATTCAACAGGCATTTTGTATAATTACCTTCTCTTGAATTGGTATTTGACTAGCTAAGCAATAAAAAAGTGGCATAAAGGAAAGTGAAAAATGTCACTTTCTTAACCTAAGTAAAAATGTATTGACACACTTTTCATAGCCAGGAGGACTCACCGGCTAATTATGTCAATTATTTCTTGATAAATTCTACTTTACAAGTTGGATAACCAAAACTCTAAACTGCAAATATCACACAGAACCTGTCAGGACAGTATATATACTGGTTGGTGATTTCCAACCAATATAAAAAGACATGAAATAACCATTTGAATTGGCAGTAAAAAAAAAGACGTAAAATACTGTATGTAGAGCCAGGCCCAATACAAAATACTGCAACTAGAAAAATATGCAAAAGACCTAACTTGAATAAAAATATTGCATTTTAATGTCCCAAATATTTTCTATTTAAGTAAATGTAAATGGAGTCTTACAATCAGCTTGAGTTATTTGAAGAAAATGCTTGATTTAGTCTCTTCAAATCCCTGCAAAAAAAAGTAATAAAAAATAGGGTATGTGGTTGATATAGCAGATAGTCAATACTATAGTTAAAGTCTCATATATACAAATAAATGTCAGTATTTATACAAAAATGATCCCTTAAATTTCTTTGCATAAGAGTAAGTGTTGCTATAATTCTATGGGAGTTGAACTTGGACTGATTAATTACTATGGTGTGCCAGGATTGAAAAAGACTACATAAAACAAACTTGTTAATGACTTTTAAACATTAGTAATAAAGCAAAGAACATAAAAATATACAAGTTATATTAAAAAATTAATACCCAAATCATGATTTAAAATTTATGTAAATACCAGATATATATTAAAAAAAAAAAGAATGTTGTTAACTCTTAAAGTAACCAACAGAGTAATTTTACTATGGAGAAAGAATACTAGATGAGAAAAAAGGGGAAGGTAGGAGAATGAAGTATAAAATTACAGGGGCAAGTACAAAGAGCACAATCATTAAAAGGTGAGATATAGCTCACTTGCCTGGCCCAGAAGAAACAAATGGGCATAAGGGATGGATAAAGTGAAAAAAAATCAAGACATGCTTTTTGGACACATTTCACAAGAATAACACTTTTCAATGCCACAAAACTTCACTTTAACAAATTCACCTCTTATATAATCATAGGTATTGCCTTTCCAACACCACATTTTATATTATCTATTAATTGGTACTTAGCTACCAGGCCTTGTCAAACTTGTCATTTAAATCTCTAACTGATACTTAGCCATAGAGCTTTGTCAAGAAGGTTTTTTATATATACATTTATTTAATGCATATTTAACCACATAACCTTGCCAAGCACTTCAACTTTGCATTTTCTTTTCTTTTCTCTTTCTTTTCATAGTTTATAAAGTTTTTTCTTTTATTTTCTATATTTTCATTCTCAAATAGAAATCCTCCCAAATATTTTCAGTACTCTTTTGTTTGATATTTTTTAATAGAGTATTGTATGCTTTCTAGTTCTAGACATGTGATAAAAAAGTTATATAAATCTTCCATTTAATTTTGTTTACATTTTGTGTCTTGTTTTTAGATTTTTTTATTTTTTATTAAGTGATAATGCATTTGTTCTTGCTCTAAGGAGGAGAGTGGAGCGTATTTATTATCATATACATTATCTTCATGTATTTCTTTTTATCACTCTCTATATATAGCCAAGCTGCATTTTTTCTTATGTTTTAACTTTTTTTTTTACTATGCTGTATATTTAATTTTTCTAAATATTTATTTAGCATTTTCATCCATTTAGGTTTTTTCTAATATATATATTTCTTTAACCATTTTATTATTTCTTTTATAGATACTTTTAATGAACTTTAGTTTACTATTTATGATTCTTTCATTAAGGCTGACCCGATTTCTGCTCTCAGAGTACAATTAGGTGAAGACTTTGTAGCTCTTAAAATTTGTCTATATAATGAATTTTCTATTATTTGTAGCTTTTATACTTCTTTATATGAAATATCTATAGTACTAATACCATATAAAAATGCTGGGAGTGCAATTGATTTCCAATAGGTCTTTTCCAATCATCAAAATCATTTTTATTAATGATATTTTCCAGTCCTTTGGTTTCTTATTATTTGCAATTTCATGATTTAAATGTCTGGTTATTGTCTCAATGCATCATTTGCTTTATACCAATTCTTTATAAAGCTCTGGTTTTAGGACATCTGGTCCTGGGATTTACTTCTTCAATTTTCCTAGTTGTCTTTTTACTTCTTCCTTTCATTATACAGTCATTCATTTTTCTTATCTTTTCTTTATATAAAAGCAATACTTAAAATGTCCCTTGGAATTCTGGAAAGCATATACTATAGTTCTTGATATAACCTACATGATTATTTTCTATTTTCATCACTTTAGCTGGATTTTTGTAGTTTTCGCTTTAAATATCATATTTCTTATATACCCTTTTATTCAATTCTTCTGCTATCTTATTTTTGTTTTTGGCATATTGTTCCCCAATTAGATGTTTGTTTATTAGTTCTTTTTCTAGCTTTACTCCTTTTTCATTATATATCTCTATTTGTGCATTAGGTAATATATCTTTGCCATGGAGCTTTTTAATATATTGCTAAATATTTTTATTAGAATTTGATTTAATTTCTTTGAATATTTTTTGTTCTTATATACTTTATCTCCTCTGCAGTTCTGGTATTTGTTTGGGGTCCTTTTTTTCTCTCTCATTAATTCTTTTCCTTATTTTTCTTATAATATTATTAATCCATGGCCATTCCATTTTGCCATCATTTCTGGTATTTCTTGTGTAGTTTTAATGGTTTCATCTGCTCTTTCTTTTATGATTTTATTAAATAGACATTCACTCATTCTTAATTCTAGGCTATTTAAAAATATTTTCAATGACTTTTAATCAGTTTTATAGTAATATATGGGTGGTTCTGTACCATTTCTAAAATTTTTCTCTGTTTATGAGCAAATTTACTATTTTAGAATATTTCTTTAACTATCAATTATGATATTTAGATAAGGCTTATAAAATCTCTCATTTACTAAAGCAAAGTCTATCTATCACACTTTTGTTTATTCCTTATCCAGGTGTATGTACTAATTTAATAAGCAAATTATAATATTCCATTAGCTATATTACTATTCTCCCATTATAGTATAATGTCTGTTCTCAAAAGAAACAAACATGTCCATTAAAGTATCCTAGTATTATCAAGGGGGCATTTTCTTTTTATTTCCTTTATCTTCCTTTCTTGTTTAATTTTTTTTTCTATTTTCTTGACTGATAATTATTCTTCTGATTCTACTATTTTTAACTTAGAGCTCTATATCAAGTATATCGTTGTCCTCATTTTTAATTTGGATGGGGGTTTAATTTATCTTTGATCTTATATATCATCATGATACCTCCTACCTTCTTCTCCTAACGTGTTCTTAGAGATAATAGTTTGTTGTACCCATTACTTAATACTGTCTTATCATCATATCGATGCTGAGTTTCAGACAGCATCCCAATATTGACCAGCTCAGATCCTGTGTCAAGCAAACCAAACCACCACCACATATCTTTACAAGAAGCAACAAAATGACTACTCCTGGGTGGCTAACCACGATAATGGACCAAGCCATCTGGTCGAGCATCCTTCCTCCTAATAAGATTGGGAGGAAGGATATGAACTGTACCAGATTCTCCCACAGAACTCTCAAGGAGTGTATATCGAGTTGTTAATATGTGTGATTGTGTGCAGTGCACTCGTCCATTGAGTTTAATTATGGGGGGGTGCTGTGTTGCATTCTTGACACTGGACAGGTATATGGGATGATGACATCTAGCCTTTTCTGGTAACTCAGGGGAGCTGAGTGATGTCCACAATGCAATTTGGCCAGGTGCACTCTGCCCTCACAAGGGAGGGTGGATTCAAAAGGGTGCGCATGCTGAAGGCCATTATGCAAAAGTTACTGGATAGAGTGGTGAGGTAAGTGATTGTGGATATATTTCTAAAAGCTGGTTTGAGGTGGGGGGAAATGAACATTTATCTCTGATGTAGTATAAATTATGTTTTAATGTTTCTTGTGGGGGTGGGTACTCTGGATTTGTGGAGTTTGAAGCTATTATTTCTGTGCCTCTCATCTCAGGTGATCTTTGACCTTGAGGACTTTGGTTTCAGGGTGTAGTAGCTGTGTAGCCTGATTGTTTTAGGGGCTTTGCTTTGTATGGTCTGGAAAAGAACAGACATAGAAAGAAAAGGACAGTAGTAAAGGTAAATTTTTTTTAGGCCATCTGGTAGTCACCAGAAAAAACAATAAAATTTAATAACTAATCATCTAAAAATTATAATTTAGAAAAACATGACAAGAACCTGGCACTGTATATTTCACAAAACCAAGAATAGCCTGTGTGGGGGACACATTTCAAACTACGGGTCCAAAGAGACCTAGAAGCGAGGGTGGTTAAATACATACCTGTTATAGACAGCCTCCAAGAGGTGTTGGGCATTGAGGCGTCGCAAACAGACCTTGACGGTACTCCAAATATTGTCTGAAACAGCGAGGGCAGAACCCCCGTTAGAGCTACCTCGACTCTTCTCTTGCAGGTTGAGTGCTTCCAGGAAGTGTTCCATAGCCTCCCTGAAATGGGGAGTGTTCACCCAAAGTATCCACAAAACACATATGAATCCCATCAAGTGATTTGTTTTTAAAGGTCAAAAAACAGCGGCAGCATCTCTGTCAGAAAGCATTTGTAAAGGGGTTTGTAAACAAAGTGGCGAAGTTGGGGAAAGTGAAAATGTGGAGGTAAATAACATGAGTAGCCTAAATAGGATGTGGGTAGGCAGTTTGCTTTGATACAATTTATAATGAAGCTATTAAATTACTATTGCTAAGCACTCTCACTACCCTAGTGGATACATTGGATTTCTAATGTTGAGGAGCTGGGTTTAATCCCAATGAGTGTGTAGCCACTGCTTCTGATTTTAGCGAAGTCAAGCAACATTGGGTGTAGTTAGTGGCTTGATGGAGCCCTGATATGGCTCGCCTTCCCAGTGGCTGCCATATGCTGTGGATACCCATGGTTTGGATCCCACATTAATCAGTAAGACCCATAAAAAAAATCAAAGGCATTAAATGAGTGCCAATCAGTGGGAAAATCCCTACCATTAAAAATAACATCACCACACACACATAGCCAATCATAACACTTATCATTTCCCTTCATCTTGACACTTAAGATGCCTCTTTTTCTCAGTGGATTTGGGATCTAATGATTAATGAACCATGGGTATCTTCTACAGCATATGGCAGCCATTGTGAAGTCACCTGAATCGGGATTGTGCCCAGCCAACAACTACACCTGATGTGGCTTACCTTCGCTAAAATTGGAGGCCATATTCCAATCAGCTAAGCCAGAGCCATTATGGTGAAGAATTCTGAGTCTTGTTAGTGGGCAGATATGATGATGACACTGTTCAACTTCCTTCAAGGATTTGATGACTAGCATTATATCCGCGAAGATGATTTGGCAGATGGAGGAGAAATGAACAAAGAAGGCTGTGAGGAGTGTTGACACTAACTTTGGGCGGTACCAAGGGGCCTATGCGAAGGGTACAGTGGACTCTGAAAGCATGTACATTTGCAAGAAATGAAGGAAGTGTTTGCAAAAATTACAGACCAAAACGATAATAATGGGACATTGTATTCCAAGAGAAGGCTAGGGGCGGGATATAGAAGGAGGCATGCATCGGGTCAAGGAGAAGTTGTAGGCTAAAGTGTGCAGCCAAAGGCCAGTTTGGACTGCACTAACTCGCTGTAGAGATGAATTATATTATCGACAAGCAGTCAGTGGCCGCATGTGGCATGGGGGAGACAATAAAGGGCCAGAAATTATGTGGAGAAAGAAAATCCTTAGTATTAGTAGTCCTTTTTATGGCTGTAGATGCCAAGTAAGACCCTTCTCCTTCACAATTAAAAGAAAAAACCAAAATGATGTCTCCGGCAGAATGTTTGTATGGAGAGATGTACAAGGGTTAGACAAAATATGAAAATTTGACAGATATTTGGTTTATCAATAAGGTGTTGGACCATCATTTGCTTTTAGTACAGCTGCAATCCTTCATGGAATAGAATCATAACATCCCTCTATAGTTTACAGCATAATGCTGTCCCATTCATCTATCAGAAAATCTTAAAATTGCTTCAGTGATGACAGAGGTGGGTGGAAATTTACTTCACACTCTCTGCTCCAAAACTGCCTATAATGTTTCAATGACGTTTAGATCAGGCAACTGTGTGGGCCAGGGAAGATGTTGGATTAGATTCCAATCCTCCTCAAACTAAGACAAAATCTCTTTGGATGTGTGTACAGGTGTATTACCATCTTGAAAAATGGCTGCCTGCAAACAGTATACTAGTAAAAGTTAGGAGCCTCATCATTGATAATATCTAGATATTTGTTGACAGTAACTTGACCATTAATGGTTATGATGGAACCAGTTGAATACCAGGATATAACTGCCCAAACCATTATAGATGTGCCCCATGTATGCTGGATTGTAAGCTTCTTTTAAGGTTTACCATACATAAACATGGCCATTTGTGAGAAATGTAAATGATGACTCATTGGACCATACTAAATTTTTCCAGTCATGAAGTGTCCATGTTTTATGATCATGACACCATTTATTTCACAATTTTGCATCGGTTTCCACTACCAGCAATTTCAGAATTTCTGCCTTTCTAAGCATTTGCTTTGTGAAGTTCTTGGTGCATAGTACTTATTGATACAGTGTTGTTCAGATGGCTATCGATTTCTGATGTCACCTTTGCAGTGATAATTATGCATGGCTACAATCCTTTTTAGTGTTTGATGACCCATGTCAGTTAACTTCAATTTTCCCCCACCCTTGTTCCTCACAGATGATATTTTACGATGTTTTGTGTATGCTGTTGCTCATGACACATTAAATAGTTCAGCTATTCAGTTACAGACACTCCCACTAATCAAACTCCAACGATTTGCCCTCTTTGGAAGTCTGATAGGGGTCACACATTATTCTGCCCACCAACCATGAACCTCAATGACATCAAGGTGTAAATGGATAGGGGAGGGGGGGATTAAAAAACACCTTAGAAACAAATGAACAAATCATTTGTATGTAGATAGTGCTGCCAAGAGGTAGAAATGTATGGAATATAACATGGTGCTCACATTATTTTGTTCAATCCCTGTATAAAGAAAGTAGTAAAGATGGAGGGGGGGAGGGGAGTAAAAATATTAGGAAAATACATAGCCAAGATCCTCCTACAGGTATTAGGGCTGGGATGGAAGACATTTGCAGGTGTTGAGGTGGTGAGTTGGAAGTGTTAGGTAACTGTGCATAGAGCATTCTGTATATAAATAAAAAGTGCAAGGGAGGACACAACTGTATACATGAGAAAGTAAAGGATGCCTGGGATTTAACTGTGCAATGTGAGGAGAGGTCGGATCAGCATTGGGAAATAGTGATCATCAGATACTTTGTTTTAGCTTTTAAATAACAAAAGGAAGAACCAACAAACTCTACATGAACTCCAAATTTTCATAGGGAGGATTATGTAAAACAAACTTGCTGAATCAGGTTAACTGGGAGCAGTGTATCTCCAATAAATGTAATTAGAAAGAAATGTTTGAAGCCATTATTGGTGAAATCATGAGATAGCTAGGAAAGTTTCTGAGAAGAAAAGGGCATACCAGAGATTACAGAGAAAGTACTTTTGACAATTTAAGTCATTATAGGTCGACTAGGAATGAACTTAATAAGATAATTAAGAAAAGTAAAAGGGCCTCAGAAATTAATTTGACTCAAAATAATAATAAAAATCCAAGAAAATTCTTTAGTATCATAAAATCCATAACAAATCTAGCATAGATAAAATAGGGCACATTAAATGTGAAGGGGTCATGAAAGAATCTGATGAGGAAATAGTAGAGGTTCTTAATGATCATTTTTCTTCAGTATTTACACAAGAGAATCGAGATAGATTAATTGAGGATAATTCTAGATAAAGGGAAATAGTGTTGAATACCATTAATGTGAACAGGGAAATAATTAAAGGGCTTATATTGGAGTTAAATACTAGTAAGGCATCTGGCCCAGACAACATTCATTCTAGGTTACTCAAAGAAGGTGTAGATAGTATTGCAGTAGCTCTTGAGAAGATATATACTAGATCACTATAGTTTGGAGAAATACCTAATGATTGGAAATTAGCAAATGTAGTGCCAATTTTTAAAAAGGGAGGTAAAGAGGACCCAAATAACTTTAGACCCATAAGCTTAACTTCTATAGTTTGTATAATTCTTGAGAAGATATTTAAGAAGGGAATTTCTGACCATCTAGATTGTGGTAGGTTAATAAATGATGCTCAGCATAGGTTTAGAAGAGGTAGATCGTGTTTAACAAATTTACTGGATTTTATGGATTATATAACTAAACAATTAGATAAGGGAGAGAATTTTGATGTAATTTACTTAGATTTTAGCAAAGCTTTTGATAAGGTTCCACATAGGAGACCAGCTCATAAATAAAAAATGCATGGGATATGTGGGAATGTTTTGAATTGGATTTACAGAATGAAGTAAAGACAGGAAGCAGAGAGTAGTACTGAATGGGGTGAGGTTGCAGTGGAGGGATGTTATCAATGCCATACTTTAGGGATCAGTTCTAGGCCCATTATTATTCCTAGTTTATATAAATCATCTTAGGGGTGTAAATAGCAGTGTCAATTTTTGCTGACAACATAAAATTGGCAGCTGTAGTAAATGAATTTGAGACTAACTTTAAAGTGGCAAATGAATTTTAATCTTATAAAGTGTAAAGTTATTAACATGGGAAGAGATAATAGAGGATTTAGATATGAAATGGAAGAGCATTGGCTGAATGTAGTAGAGGATGAGAAGGACTTGTGATTAGTAGTAGATAGGTCACTGATGTTTTCTAAGCAGTGCATTGAGGCAAAATAATAGATCATAGTGTTGGATTTCATTAAGAGGAATGTTAGTTACAAGAGTAAGGAGATTATCCTTAAACTATATACCTAAATTATATGTCAGGGTACATTTAGAGTATTGTATACAAGCATGGTGCCCACACTTTGGACATGATATCAGCCTGCTAGAGTCAGTGCAAAGGAGGGCAACAAAGATGATACCGTTCCTAAAGCAGCTTGAATATGTAGATAAGTTGAGGGTGCTAAATTTGTTCTCATTTGGAAGAAGGTGTGTGAGAGGTAAGATATGAGTTTTTAAAAATCTGTTCTGGGGTAGAGAAGTTGGATTTTAGCAAGTCTGAGTTTGAAGGTAGTAATAGGACTAGGGATCACCACTTAAAAATGTAAAAAAACAGAGGTCTAGGTTGGACATGAGAAAGTATTTTTCATCAACAGAGTGGTAGATTACTGGAATGGTTTACCACAGGAGACAAAAAAAAGAGTCCAAATTTAAACATTTTCAAACGTAAGTTAGATGAGTATATAGGAAGATAGGTTATCATGGTTAAGTTGTATTGGGAAAAATTACATAATGTAATATCAATTTGTATATATATTAAATTATTGATATGTGCATTGTACGAGGGGCGGTCAATAAGTTTTGCGAATCGGTAGGGCAAAACAGACGAAGGGGGATGACTGTTTGTGGGGGTGTTAGGACAAGTTATGACAAGTCAGGACCTGCAGCCACACGCTCCTGCCTTGTCTATTTAAGAAGCAGTAGCTGATCGCAGATCGTCAGTCACAAATTTTTCGAATAATGGAGAAGGTTGAACACTGTGCAGTAATCAAATTTTTGACCAAGGAAGGCAAGAATGTAAAAGAGATCCATGAACGCATGGTTGCAGTGTAAACCGACACCGCCCCTTCCTATGCAACCATTGCTCGCAGGAATAAGGAGTTCCGCCATGGTCGTTAGTCACTTGAAGTTGACTCCCGTCTAGGATGCCCGTCAGACGTGACCAACAAGAACAATGTGGCCCGTGTGGAGAGGATGATCTTCGAAAATTGACGGGTGAAGGTCGAGGAAATCGAGCGAGAACTTGGAATATCACATGGAGGTGTTATCAACATCATCCACTACAATTTGGCCATGACCAAGGTCTCTGCCCGTTGGGTCCCTAGAAACCTCACGCCGCATGATCGACTTCAACGTCGTCAAAGTACAACCAAGACCTGGCAGGATTCGAGTTAAGCATAGTGACAGGTGATGAAACGTGGGTCCATCACTGGGATCCCCTAGCGACTACATTTTAATCCGCCAGCTCAAGGCTGCACTGCATGGACGCCGGTTTGGGGACGATGAAGATGTCCAGCTCGCGATCCAGGAGTGGATTGAACAGCACTTATTGACCGCACCTCGTATAATGCCTTTTTAAGCAGTAGTTAGATAATTTAGTTTTTGACAAGCCAGGATTGTGCTGCCTTTGCATAGTGTTTTGGATACAATATTGTGGATGCAGTTTATGGGCAGATTGTTGACTCTGATAGGCCCTTGTGGCTTTTGTCATTCATTTAATTATGTTATGTTAAATGAGAAATTGATAAAAAAGGGTGTAGGTAAAAACTCATGAAAACTTTAAAAGCTTAGAATACAGGATCGGCAGGAAGTATCTTAATCCTTATGGATGAGTGGAAAGGCTGTGACATTATGAGGCAAGAATTCTACTTGAAAATTTGTGGCCTATGAAATGGAGGAAGACAAGAACTCTTCAAAATTCATGTTAGCTGGCCCAGCACCCAGGGAATAGTGAGTGAGACTCAGCATATGAAAAGAAAAACAAGAGATTCCTATCCTTTTCATGACATTATTTGAGCAGCCCTTGATGGCTCTGGGAAAATATAATGACATGTCTGAATTGTGAATGGCATAATGAAGGCCTTGTACCAGCATAGAGAAACAACCTCCAAGCACATTTGGTTGCCAATGTAGAGAATGAATGTGATAGCTTGTCTCATCTAGAATGTAGCTGTTTCATTATCAGGCAACTTTTGTTCAACAAATGTACTTCATTTATCTGATGAATTCTTGCTTAGAGGATGGACCATTGCAAGGAACTTGGATGAAGTGCTATAGACCTGGAAACTAGGTCTACACTTCCAAAACAAAGGCAATTCTTACTCGGGTCCCCTCAAGGAATACCCAACCTTGTACACTTAAATTTACCCCAAATTACTTTTATCACCCCCTTTCTTATTCCCATCATTTGAAGTATTTGGGAAGTTGGTGGAGAATTTGTTCTAAAGAGGAATTTGGAATAATCAAAGAATAAAAAAAAGGAAATAAGAATAGAAAAGAGATAAGGACTACAAGAGGAATAATCAAGAATGCAAAGGGCAAATTAATTTTTTGTTTACCCAAATAATACAAATCAACAAAGTTCTAGAAGTTTTTGAAGATGTTTATAAAGAAAGTGGAAGCTAGGGCAAGTGATATGAAGGCATATAGTAAGAGCCCAAAGAGATGGCTACTTGGTGAGCTCAGGACCATGAGGGTGCACAACTCTTTTTAATTCATCAATGTAAGGAGACCCTCAACATGGAGCACAAACCCTCTAAATAAGCAAAAATCTAAACTTCAAATACTCCCCCCCTCCCCTTACACCTGTTCCAACCATCATCTCCTATTTTGCTCACCTGTGGGCCCCTAGGTTGATACAGGCGATTCCCAGGTTGTAGCGACATCTGATGAACCCCGGGGAGAGCCCTAGGGCGTTTCTGTAAGCCTCAATAGCTTCAGGCGAGCGACTGCTATTGGCGAGAGTCGCCCCGAGCTTGTTCCACAGTTGAGGATCCTGAAGGTGGCCAAAAGTCAACACCAATGTGGGCATCTCCACAAAAAAGGAAAGGTTGCAGAGAAAGTGGTGAAATTGGGGTAAATGAAAATCTATAAAAGGTACTTAGCAAGAGGAGAACTTGGGTTATCATGACTGGGAGGGTGCACAACTCTCTCAAACCTGCAAAATTCACCTTGGAAATTGTGATTACAGAGAGGAAAGTGTCAATAACTAGCAAGGGTAGACAAAGCATCAAAATAAGGGGAGGCAAGAGACCCTACCCACTAAAAATCTGCTTTCAATCATTCACATCAAAATCAGTAACCGCATTCTCCCAAAGTAAGGTGCATCATTGCCAGTCCCAACTACCACCTACTACTCTAATGTTTATCCATTTTATTCATTTTCTTTCTCACATAAAAATAAAGTTATTTTCAGGCCATCCTCTATCCACTCTTCCTATGTAACTGGCATTTATTCGATTGGTTTTACCTGCCCTAGTGGTGACTGAAGAAATGCCCCTATGCTCCCAGGTCTTTGTCTAGAGCAGCAGTTCTTAATCTTTTTTCATCATTTCCTATGACTGTAAATAGTTTTTCTATTTAACCACTTTCTACTTTTTGGATGACTTTGTCATTAAGATTCTAATATTTTTATAATTGCCAAGTTAGAAAAAACATTACAAATTTTTAAAAATATAGTACAAACTATAAAAGGAAAAGGAGAAACATATTGCAGAATATATTTACATTTAAAACTTCACTGAGACAAAGTTTTCATTTTACCAATTCTCAATGTCAGGATTGTTGAATTTCTAGTCTAACATTATTTACCATTACCCACCTGGTATCTTTGAATATCCCGCTGGTTAAGAAATGTCAATCTAGATATAAGAATAGGGTGGAGAAATGACGGTAATATGCCATCCTTAAATTTATATAGGGTGGAAACACAGAGTATAGGCATTTTGGGGACACAATGCTCTATTATTAGGATGAGGAATAAGTTCTTGCATTTTTTTTTTTAGTGTTGTGTTGATTTAAGTTTAACGTGATTTGTGCACATATTAAGAAACAATAATAAATAATGAGAGCAAAATTTGCATAGACTATTAGGCTTTTGCTTAGGCTATGTCTTGAAGTTGAGTAATAAGTAATAGCAGTTTATTTAAAAGTTGTGTTAATTTAATTTTTGTTCTGTACCCTCAAAATGGAATGTCAAGTTGAAAGAAAGGCGCATTTTCTACACTTGTTATTCATTTTCAATTGAGACAGGAACAATGCAAACGCAGCCAAAGCTCATCGCAATATTTTTGCTGTGTACAGAGAAAATGCTTTATCAGAAAGGACAGCTCAATGGTGGTTTTCATGTTTCAAAAATGGTCATTTCAATCTTAATGACGAAGAACATTCTGGTCGCCCCATTTAAGTTGGATGAAGATCGATTGGACGACCTTCTTCATGAAAATCCTCATCAATCGACTAGAAATTGGCTGTACAATTGGCGTGTGATCAGAAAACTGTAGTGAATCACCTCATTTGATGGGGAAAGTTAAAAAACTCGGTGCATGGGTTTCGCATGCTTTGAACGAAAGCAACAAACTTCAGCGCTCCATGATTGCTGCATGTTTGCTTGCTCATCACAAGGCTACTCAGATTTCTTCACCACATCATCACTGGCGACAAAAAGTAGTGTGTTTATGTCAACATGAACCATCATAAACAATGGCTTAGCCCCAATAAAAAAACACTTCCGCGATTAAAGCAAGGACTTCATCCACGAAAGACGATGCTGTGTGTGTGATGGGATTGTGAAGGCATCATTCTTTATGAGCTCCTTGCGAACAACGAGATTGTCAATGCAGAACTCTACGTTCAACAAATGTATCGACTCACCGAAGCTATTCGTGAAAAGGAACCTCATCGACATTATGGAGTCCTTCTGAAACACGGCAATGCTCATCCTCACATTGCCAATATAACAAAAGATGCCATCCAAACACTTAATTGGGAAATCCTGCCGCATCCTGCATACTTGCCAGACTTGGCTCCATCAGACTTCCATCTGTAACGATCACTCTCCAACAATTTGCGCGGCGTTTCGTTCAATACTGATGTGGAATTAAGAACCTGGTTAGATGAATTCTTTGAGTCAAAATCCAGAGATTTTTATTGCAAAGGCATCGAAAAACTAGTTGAACGTTGGGAAGAAGTTGTAAATAATAACAGAGAATACATTATTGATTAAATTGCATATGGTTATCAATTAAAAATTAAGTTTTACTAAAATTGTTAATGGTAATGAATAAATTTGATAAAACTGCAAGAACTATTCCTCAACCCAATACATAATGCTTAGAGTAAAATTAAAGAAAATATTATATGCTACAAGATGATGTAACTAATATTCAATGTGATCAACCACCTTTTGCATTGATGACACAAGTCTCAGTAGCTATGATCCAAGTGCATTGGCACACACGGTTTCAGCAGATGTTTCTCCCCCCTGAACTTTTCAGTTTGCAGTTCAGAGCTTTGAGACTGAGAGTTGGTACAGGCCTGCAGAAGCATCAACCAAAACCTTTTAAAATTTGCCTGGCACCAGTTTTGATTGTTTTTTGCTGTGTGAGGGTGCTTCATTTTGTTGATGTTGACTTTCTCTTTTAACATCTACAAATAAACATGTTAATTGATCTTTACCCCCTCTCTCACAAAGAAGATAAGGTGTTTTTTGGCCCATTAATGTTATGTCTGCCCATACCCTAATTGAAGCTTGCTTTTGTCTCTTGAAAGATATTTGCTGTTCAATCAGAATTTGTGTTAATATCTGGAGGAGTAATAATGGTGCGCAGATGTACGCTGCACACTGTTCAATTATGTGACATAATAGCTGTGCGGCCGGCGAGTGTGACATCACAGCTGGTGGTGTAATGGTGGCTGGGTGCCCGCTCTGTTGGAGTTGTTGTTCAGATGTAAGCGTACACGGACATTCTCAACATCTCATTTTTATTTTGTGCCCAAACTCAATCATTCTGTTTTATGGGTGGCTTGGGCAGTTAACAACTTCTCATCCACCCACAGAACTGGAGGCTGCGAGTCATGAAGGATGCATTGGAAGAGCAGCTTTGCTCTTTTGACTCTCTTCATTTAGATGGTGTTGGAAAGGAGATGTCCTTCAACTATCTTGAATGGACAAAGTTTCAGGTCATCTTTCAACAATTTTTGCATGGTCACATGCCACACTTTGACATATAAAGCAAGTTATCTGGCACTCCTTGTTGGATTTTGCCTGATCTTGTTCAGGTTCTCGATGAGGGTTTGGCTCCTCACTGATTGGGGTGTGGTGGTCCACAGTCTTGGAAAATATCTCTCTCTCTTTAAGTCATTTGATAGCTTTTAAAAATTCATATGCTCACAGTGAGGTTCAAAATTTTGAAAATATTGTCCACTGTCTTCCCACTTCTATACAGGTACTCAATTGCTTCACATTTTCCTGTCATATTTGTAAACAAATGTTTTTTCTTAAGAATTTATAATTTGATACACAAAATTCAATAAATCTTGAAAGGATCTGCAAAAAAGAATTAATGTTTTGTAAATATATTTAAAATGACTTGTAAAAAGCATTCTATATTTCGTGTTTCCACCCTGTAGGAAATAAACCACTAAATCACATCCCCAAAATTAGTATAGCACTACTAAGGTAAACTAAGCATTCAAATACCACCTTTTAATTCATGATGAAGGAATTAAGAGACTTAAAATTTTAATACATACCCACAAACTTGATGAACTTTAGTGTCAATGCACTCCTGTATTTGATAAAGTGAGCTGCAATGTTAGCTCTCTTCATATTGCATCAGCCACGCTTCTCCTCCAGGCCAAGCAAGTCACTGCATCCAATAGACCAATCTTGGCATGGATGCAGAGCGTCTCTGAGGCATGCTTGATGCAGTTTGAAGATGGCTACTCATGGTGTATTTGAGTTCATCTTTTGGCAGTGGCAAAGAGGTATATGCTTATACTGATGACAAAGTGACGGCGCTAGTGCTAGTAGCTATGCCAATCATTTAGACTTACTGAAGGCCTGGCATGAAGTGCTGCCTGGAAGCAATCTACAGCTTTATTGTAGTCCCCGGTTAGGTTGAGGAGAATACCAAGACCACACTGGACATCTGGATCTAGACTGTCATTCGGACGCATATTTGCAGCTTTCAAGTACAGACTCTGAACATCCTCAATCTGTTCCCTGAGGAGTCAAAGGGGAAACTAGTCAGTGTAAGTGACAAGGTAGTAGTCACCTTAGAATAAATAGTAGTCAGCTCAGAATATATTTTTTTAGTTATATTGTAAGGTTGTACCTGTATATGGGGCAGAAAAAATATCCATAGCAGCTTCTAGCATGTGATATAAAAGGTGACTAAGCCCTGATAGGCAGAACTGGTCTGGAAAGCTGCGCAACCAAAGCTTTTTTTCCTGTAAGTGCAGTATTCAATGGAGGTAATGTGAGGGACTGTTGAGGACTTCATAGTCATGCCTATAGTGGCATTGATGCTCCAAAACATCACTTTATGGGAAAGCAGTTGGTGACATTATCAGGCAATATTGACCCAACACACTATAATTTCCATTCTAAAGGCTGGAGGAAAAAAAATCCAATGACACCAATGGCAAATCAGGAAATAAAGAATATGAGAAAAAACAAGAGAGGAAATATTAAAGCAGAACTTGGTACATTTTGCACACACCAACCCAAATAGAATAGGTGGAGATAGTTTAGTTGTGGTAATTGTTGGGCTGCATTTGTGCATAACATAATTTAGCATTTCTAAGGGCATGATTGGTTAATGAGGTATTTTATTAGGTACTCTAGGGGTAGTTTATTCATGGGATATTTTCTTAAATTCTATGATGCATCAAAACTGTATACTGAAAAGCTGGGAATATATGCACACCATACAAACATCTTAACCAAACACCACTCTTCCGCAAAGTGGGGCCAGTACAAAACTAGACACCCTCTCCTACCCCTTTATGCCCTCTCAAGCACAAGTTACACATCATTCTTTTTAACAGCAAATTGTTCCTTGATAGTGACGGGGTACCCAGTCAGGGGTCTTCCCTGGGTAGAAGACCCAAGCATACCCACTCATAAACCCTCTTATGCAAATATATCCTCCAATATCATGCCACTGCTATTCAGCTACCCATTCTCTCTCAAACACTCTATTCACACGATCAATTCACCTTTTATGGTCTTTCAACCCTTCGCACACGACACACTCATATCCTCTTTAGAAGCCCATTTCCATCCATCCTTCCTACATGCCCATACTGCATCCCAAGCTTGTTTACACCATAGATATCTTTTACACAGTTATTTATTACTCTATATACTCTTCATGTACCAAGCAAACCCCTCAAGGTATCCAGTTGCACTGCTCTCACTCAAGAACTTTCCTTCTTTCATACTATAGTCTCATCCATATGCCCATTTTGGCACCACTATACTCTCATGTGGCTTTTTGATACTTTCCAAACTTAATCCCTTAGCATTTACTAATGCAATCTGCTTCATCTGTACCACTATCACTCACAATACATCTTTGATAATTAAAACAACATGATTGTACAATGGTAACACTACTGAATCTAATATCACACACCACCTCATCCTCCCCCCCACCAAACACCATCACTATACTCTGTCTACAGTAACTTTTAGCCCCTTTACTAGAGGCATTTAATTCTCTATTTTTAGAGCTGCATTAACAATCAGGTGCTTAAATTATTGGAAATTGAATTAAGCTTTTGATTGATACAATTTGTTTGTTTTGGTTTTTTTTTTCAAAATATTTCAGGACAAGCATGGTGCCTGAAGTTCCACATGTACAAAAAAAACTGTGCTGAGTGTTGCTCTAAAAGGAAATTCTAATCACTAAAGATTGTAGCTTATATCATTTTCTCATTGTTATTTTCATCTAAAATATATATTTCTTTTTTATTTGATCACTACAAATGAAAAGCTTTTTGTCTCAAAATCAATTAATTTTTTAACCAGAAGTGAGGTAAAAGACATCTTTTTACAGGATGATTTTACGTCTCTTTTGGATTGGATAGTGTCAACTACTTTCATTTTTTCAGAACTGAGAGTGCCTTGTCATGTTTTAATGAAAATTTAAGGTTTACTTTTTTAGTCCCAATGAAAACTACTAAACCCGGAAGCAGCACTAGTTTTACGTCATTTCATAAATTATCTTGTGTTTTTTTGTTGTTTTTTTTACTGAAATCTATAGATTTTTGAAGTAGGATGGATACTATGATCAGTGCAATTAATATTTTTAGTCACATGCCTGTGACTGTATAAGAGTTTCTGTTTGTCAATCCATCCATCTTGTCAATAAGAAAAGGATGCAGCAAATGAAATACACTATACAAAATCAAACGCATGCCTGTAAAGGAATAATCTCCAGTAAAGAAAACCCTCATAAAACAAAGACAACCAGTAAAGAAATGAATGAAGCATGCAGCATCCATTCGGGACTTGATCTGTCTAGTTGGTTATTCATCTTTTAACTAACTGATTTGAGATATGCTGGTTGTGTTTTATGCACCTTCGATGTCCATCAAACTTTCTTGAATAACTTATAAAAACTTTTGATGTATTGTTTTAGCAAGATGATGGAAAGAAGCAGAATACATGCAGTGTGCCAAACTATCCCAATCTCGATGGATGTTTGATGGATAGCGGCTGTGATGTCACAACTATTTTTGGGAGGATTGTTTAAACTGCACTAACCCATTCAATCATGTCCTTTCCTTTTGGAATTTTGAAATGAGAAAAGTTATCAAAGAGTTGGAAAATGCTGAGATCCAGCATAATTTGCATGTCTTTTCTGAGTTCTGAATTCTTAACAGGAGCTGCCAAGTGTAGGCCATGAATGGTCTTTTGCAGTCTCCTTTTCTTATGTTCTTATGTTAAACTGTGCCTTCAAGCAATAAAAATGGAAATATTCAAATTCAATGATCAAAGAAAAGCGAAAGTGTACTACCAGATGGAGAATAAAAAAAAGACAAGAAAACCCTCAAAAGGTCTTGTCCCCATTGTATCAACAAATATGAATCTTGGTAATATTTTCATGAATTGATACTAATTTTGCTACTTCCGGTCATGTGGTACATTTCAACTTTCCCAGGCCCCATCTGAGTTCAAGTCAGCCCAGTGACAGGGCTTTCCTAATTTACACTCAGGCCGGAAGGATGTATAGCATATCCATGTAACAAGTGTAACAGGCTACACTGGGTATTCTCCTGCGGGACCTGCACATCAAAGATTGTCATATGTACAGCCAATTCTCAAGTTGGCCTGCAATTACTCATAGCAAATTTAATGATGTCGCTTGCTTTCATTGTTGATGGCATACACCCCTACCCATAGAAGATAATGAGAAATTAATTTAAAGATCTATTTTCAGGTATGTTAATATATGTATTCAATAGGTTAGCTTAAATATATTTGATTAATTATTTTTTAACTACAATTTCATTGTAATTGAATGTTGTTACATTCATAATTATTTGAATACACAAGTGAGCGATGCTATATATATTTATTATTGTATTTTACCATAATACAATATTCATTCTGTTCAGTTATAGATTTCATGTTTCATTAGAGAAAACAATACTGAGGAATTGGACATGGTATATTTGTTTGTTTAGAGAAATTTATGATGGTTAAATATTTCCCATACATGTTAAGTTGTTGACAATCTAAATTTCATTTCAGGTGTTTACCCAGATGTTAAAGTACGATTGGCAATTCATTGAGCCACCAAAAAGCTTCTGGAACTGTTGCAATTCATCAAAATTTAAAACAAGACTTGACTGCTCAACAACACGTTTGTCTAATGGCTGACATTGGGTCCACTAAGCAATGCAGTTTCCTTGGAGTTATAGTGCCCTAGGTAGGAAATATTAATTTCATTAATATGTCCACCCATCACACATGCTGTACCATGATTTGTGTGATTTTAATGATTGATAACTAAAAATTGGTGGATACTTACTAACTTGAATGTACACTGATTTTAGTTACCTACAGACTGCACTTAATATAAATTAAATTTATTATACATGATACTGGTATTGTACTACCATGTTATCTTAGAGTAAGGTTCCTAAAAGGAATAAAGAATGAATATTTTAACATTTTTGTGAAGATTCTCACAGAATTTTCTATAAATATATAAAATGGAGCACATCTATAAAAAACTATAATCATGCTCTGCTATGCAAGTGAGATGTGTTAATGCTTTATGAAACTTTGAGATATTCTTGAAGTTATCTTTTTATCATTAGATTGATGGAAACACCGAGAAGAAAAATGAACAATATCCGGCAGCAAGAATTTTCACTCACTTTGAATGGGAATGGGTTTGTTTTATTTTTGTTTATTTTATGTATAAAATGATTACCATGTTTTTCTTTCTTTCCAGGCATCATATTCTGGAAAGATAGTAGCTAGTTTTGAGATATCACTATAATTAAAATAATATTGTACTTTGCTTAAAATAAACTTTTATCAAAGCGTCATATTCTGGAAAGAGGTAAGCTAGTCGATAAATTTACTCGGGTAATGCCCACTTATTAGTTTCGCCATCCATGTATGAATAAATGGGTCATAAAAGGAGGATATATCTCTTCTACAGAGAGTGGAAGTGTGGACTGACAGCAAGAGGGGTTCTCTAGACGAGTGCTCCACCCAGCCCTGAGACGGAGGGCTTTCGTGCCTCGCTAACCACCTGAACCGCCACACCCGCCTTCGTTGACAAACCTGCCTCCTTCTAAGTTAGTCTACTACCACCCACCTCCAGCACACAAGTGATAGCGCGTGCCCCTTTTTTTCGTTCGGTTGTTGGTGTGTTTTTATGTTTTGTGTAGATATATAAGTAAATTTGTTGTATTCGCCTGTTATAAAATTCTCTGTTGGTATCGTATTTGGATTGGGGAATCCAGCCTCATTTTGAAGTGTGCACACTTCCCTTGTAAATATAAATTGCTGTAAATATAACTGTAACTATCATTGTACTTTTTTTTGTAAGTAAAGGGACTGTATATACAATCCGTTTCATTCTCCCTCGATTTCTCACGTCCGGACAGTGTAGGAAGCGGGTTGGATCGATTATCGATTGGGATTAGAAATATATTTTCGGCCCGCTACAAGGTTACCAGTTGAAGCTGCCATGTGTAACACAATGTAACTCACTCTTGGGCAATTTGCCTGTTCTTTTATGCAACAAATGTTCTTTGCATGAACTTTTAAAGATCTTGGGGCCTTCTCGGGTTCGTGAAAACTGAACTAGAATACCTACAGGGATATGTGACTTTATACAGACTACAGTGATAAGGAATGCTAGTACAGTATTCTTCTACCTATGCTGTTGAGAAAAAAACAATGAACCTTTACAATACTGCCAACCACTGTTAAACACACTGATGAAGGTGTTTTCCTCTTGATTCTCTTCAATTCTCAACATAGAAATATCCCATGAAGCAAAATTAGTAATTATGGCATCAGTATTTAATCTAAAATTCGAATTGAAATGAAAGGCAAAGAATGAACTCACACAGCTGCTATGAAAAAAAGAGTGCAAGAGATGATTGTTAACTCTATTAAAACTCTTCAGGACAACAATGAGTCTCCTTTGAGGTAGGCTGATGTTTTTTTGTTTTTTTTTACTATGAACTGAGTGGTAACAGCAATACATCATTCAAAAGTGAAGATGCTAGAGAAATGGAGGTACTGAAGTATTTTGGTGATGCTGCAACGTCATTAATATATTTGTGTCACACACCTCTGCCTTCAACAGCTCCAGTGGAGAGGGTTGTTCAGCTTAGGTGAACATTTATTCTGCAAAGCGAAACTGACTTTCAGATCAAATGTTCTGTGACTTAGTGTTCATAAAAGGAATTTTTGAATACGTTAACATCTTAAATTTATCTATAATATATAATTGATAAAGGTTTCTTAATAATTATCCCCATATATTTGTGTTTTTCTGATTCAGTTAGCCATATACCTATGTTTCACAAAATCATTGGATTAAATTTATAATTAAACTTGAAATTGAGTCAGCTTCTTCACTCATAAAATCGTACATAAATGCATCTTGATACATGTATCAGTATCGATTAAGAAGTTACCAAAGTATTGGTATCATCAGTATCACTGGCTATTTTAATGTATCATTATCGCTTTATCATATTTAATGTAGCATATATTGCAAAAGTCCTGTTATACTCGTTACAAAGCTCTCACCAAAATATAATGATAGTTTTGATACATTTTTGTTTTAACATAAATGTGTTTAAATTGTAATATTTATCAACGTGGAAAAACAAGGTGGCAACCGCCCAATCTTAATGGATTCTCAATGGCAGCACTGTTAAAACAGGGTTGACCGAAAAAAGTCATAAGGGGCGTGGGAAACACTCAATTAAAATGGGGGAAAAGCAAAGGATTAAGAGAAAACAGCACAACACACACAGACGCACACTTAAATTACAGGCACACGACACACATTCTAAAAGCAAGGGCGGCGCGGGCAATAAACAAATGACATGCGCCAGTCACAAGACAAAAGATAAAACAATAAACCCAAACACAAAAATGGAAAGAATTTATAAAAGCGATAAAACGTTGCTAGGAAGGGAGGGACGCCAGAATTTTGAAGAGAAGCAAGGCGGGACAAACTACTAAGGTGTGAGCCACAGACAACTCGCCACTGCAAAAGGGACAACCGGGGGGCAACTCTGCCTCCACCCGAAACTAAATAGTCATAGGTGAGTTGCGTGAGCCCAATTCGCAACCTCCCACGACTGGAGTCCCTGAGAGCTAGAGGACCAGGGACGGACAGAGTGATTAATAAAGGGAGAATGAATCCCACTCTCTCTGCCACAAACGAAAGATATACGCCCCTCTCCCTAAAGGGCAGAGGGGCGACATCCGGTACCTCGAAGGCGGCCAAACGGGCCAGCCAATCGGCCGCCTCGTTGCACGGGACCCCAACATGAGACGGAGCCCAACAGAACGCCACCCTGTAACGGGAGGCATTTCTAACCAGTCAAGAACGAATCCGTAAAACCAAAGGGTGGGTGGACGTAAAAGAACGAACCACCTCCAAAGCAGGCCGGGAATCGCTAAAAATAATAAGATCCGAAGAATTGAAGGATAAAATCAAATTAAAAAACAAAAGAATGGGCGTCAACTCTGCGGTAAAAACGGATGCTACAGGAGGAAGAGTGGAACGAAGGGACTCCGTAGAAGAAACCGCGGCCGTCCCAACACCGAGGCCCGACTTCAAGCCGTCAGTATAGTTGGAACGCTGGTGCGCAAGTGAACACGCATGTTCAAGAAACAGACACTTTAATAGACGGGGTTAGTAGACCCTTTATCGAAATGCCAAAAAGCAGTACAGAGCTCACCCGGGAACACCCAGGAAGGCGAGATGGTCCCCATCCCGGAGCCCCAGAGGCCGGGGTAGAGATGGCCGCCGATCAAAAGATGCCAAAAAGGCACTCATGTACTGGGGATGAAGGGTACTCCTGAACACGAAACAGGGATCGGAGGCACACCTAAAGTTGGTGATATAGCAAAGGAAGCACGCCACCCTCAACAAAGAGGCTAGGGATAGGCGAGGTGCGAAAGGCTCCACTAATAAGACGGGTCCCAAGCAAACGAACAGAGTCAAGTAACTTCAAGGCCGAAGGAGACGCTGAAGAGTACACCTGGCAACCGTAGTCCAGCCGGGATTGAACCAGCGCTGAATAAAGTGACCACAAGGTGCGCCTATCACTATCCCAAGTGGTGTGGGATAAAACCCGAAGCAAATCCATAACCTTCGAACAGGAGCCCTCAAGCTAAGCAAATGGGGCACCCAAGTGAGCTTGCTATCAAGCATTAAACCCAAGAACTTAAAAATGCCATGCCGTCCAAAAACAGGAGAGGAGGACCAAGGACAACACCACCCCGATAAAAATGCAGTCTTCGTTTTGGTAACCGAAAAACGAAAACCGACATGGCAGCTGTAATCGATGGGCAGCAGAAGGCAAGCGTGGAGATGAGCAAAACAACGCCAAGTCATCCACGAAGAGAGAAGCCAAAACTCCCTCCGGAAGAGTGGACACCAGACTATTAATGGCAACGGCGAAACATGTCACACTTAAAACACACCCCTGGGGAACACCCTCCTCTTGAACCCGCAAGCCTGAGAAAGCATCCCCAATACGAGCCGTAAAATTCCGCGACAATAAAAATTCTTGAATAAAAACTGGTAAAAAGCCTCTCATACGCTAATTATATAACTCAGGGTTTCCCAACCGGGGGCCATGGCACATCTGAAGGGGCCCACAGGAAAATTTTAAGCTTTAGAGGGGCCACAGGACTCAACCTATTGAAACCTGAATTATAGTTAGGACAGTACCTAATTTTAATTTATGCAGTCAAATTACATTTTAAAAATATTAATACATATATTTTCCCTTTTTTAAATATTTTATTAGCATAATAGGATTTACAATAATCTGTAAACAAATATTTTGCATCTTACAAGCTTATTCTGCGGCGCACTCCATTGTGCGCTTGATTGTTATGCACCTAGCACCGTTGTTGGCTTGATGAAAATAGTTCAGGTGGAACTTTAAATCCTTACAGTCTGTTTAGCAAGTGGTTCGGCGTTATAGTATGTAAGTAGCTTTTATTTGTTTACCCTAATACTGCGAAGTTGTAGTAATTTTACAATTTTTTAAAATTATAATAGATTGCCACTTCTTTTTTTTAGGGGCTATCTGGCGACTGTCAACTTAGGCATAAGTCGCCATAAATAAACAGCCTAGTTCTAGGCTACTTTAAAAATTTTGAAACGAAAACAACAATAAAAAGAAATAACAATTTGGAAGCAATAACAATAACAAAAAACAACAACTAAACCTAGTTAAATGAAAGGGAGAAGGCCGGCCTCCCCCAAAAAGTGAACAAGTCCACCAGTCAATGTGCACGCACTCGTCCCGAGTACAAAGGACAGGCGGTAGCGATCCCGCCCATCCCGGTACCAAGGCAGGTAACGTGCGCGAAAATCACCCAGACTGGGGGATGACGCGGTCATCGCAATCGGGCGCACGCGAGCGCTCCATCAAATAGCGATGCGGCACACGAGTGTGTCAGATTCGGAGACGACAGAAAGCGACCTGAAGCCGTCGCGGCATTGGGGGGATAGGTCCATGGGAACAGTCACGGCGCAATGGGACGCAACTTTAAGTTCCCTTCGACCGTCTCCCATCTTCTTTGCCAAGCAGTCCGAAGAGCTGCCCGTATTCCTGCCATGTAGTCGGTGTGAGGAAGAGCGAAACGCTGGTCCGGTCGCAGAGTCCTCGCGGACTCTTTGGTGCCCTCATTCCCTATAATTTCTACATGTCCAGGAACCCAGCCGAAGATAATCACAACATCCGCCCGGCTCGCTAAAACCCTGGCGTCACGGATATCGCGAACCAGGGAATGCGGAGATTCCAATGTCCTGAGAGCACTCAGGGCGCTTTGTGAGTCACTATATAACACAATCCGGTCTCCGAACCGGGCACGTCGCGTAATCTCCCGTACCGAGTGGTGTATTGCCACCAGCTCGGCCGTGAAGACAGACGCAGCGCCTGGCAGAGCCCCGCTGACTTCAAACAAGGGAATACGGCGTGGAAGCCGACCCCCTCTTCGGACTTGGAGCCCTCCGTATACACTGGCACGGTTCCAGCGTGACACGAGGTGTGCTCCAAAAAGGTCGAACGCAATACTCCCGGCGCCGTACAAGCTATGGGAGCATAGGCGTGGCGACAAATAGCCAACGGTGGTACCCTCCAGTGTGGCGTCCTGGGCAGAACCAGGGGTGCCACCGGCCAGAGAGCTATATCTATCTCTCGAAGGAGTTTCCTGGCCCTAAACCCAAAGGGCTTAGGGTATGACTGGCGTCTCTCGGCGGCATAGGCACCGTCGAGATAAGCTGCGGATGTAGTGAAAGCTGTTGGCGACTGAGGGAGGCGCCGGGCTCGCGCGTACAGGCGAGTGATGCACTGCACGTGGCGCAGAGCGAGTGGCATCTCCCCAGCATCTCCCCACAGGCTCTCCATAGGGAAAGTGCGGAAGGCACCGGTCGAAAGGCGAAGGCCGGTGTGGTGGATCGAATCCACCTTCCGCAATAAACGCTCGGCTGCGGATGCATAAAACTCGCATCCGTAGTCGAGCTTCGAACAAACAAAGGATCGATAAAAAAAGCAAGGCAGTAGCCCTACTATCAGCGCCCCAAGCGCTGAACGGCACGGAACGGAGAATATCCATGGCGCGGGAACAAGAGACAATAAGACTGCAAATATGAGGCGTAGGTCAAATACAAGACCAAGGAAACGGTGCGATTCCACCACATACAGGTGCACCCCATTAAGAAACAAATCTGGGTCAGGGTGGAGCCGTCGATGGCGGCAGAAGTGCACCACCTTAGTCTTGGACAAAGAAAACCGAAACCTGTGCGCTTCGGCATAGCGAGAGAAGCGGTTCAATGCCTGTTGGAGTCGACGCTCCAGAGTTGGCATCTGGGCCATGCCAAAAAGATCGAAAGATCGTCCACGTAGAGCATAGCGAGAGCATCTTCCAGCAGTACCGAGGTGATGCCGTTGGTGCTCAGGACAAAGAGTGTGACACTGAGGACACCCTCTTCCTGTTCCTTTGGGCCAGAGAGGGCTCCCCCCACCCGTACGCGGAATCGACGATCTCGCAAAAATTCAGATATAAACATTGGGAGGCGTCCCCTCGCCCCCATCGTGTGGAGAGTCTCCATGATACCATATCGCCATGCGGTATCATAGGCCTTCTCCAGATCGAAAAACACCGTGGCGTAGTGCTGTCTACGAAGGAAAGCCTCGCAGACTGCATTTTCCAGTCGGAGCAGAGCATCCGAAGTGGAGTGGAACTTGCGGACGCCGCACTGTGCAGAAGACAAAAGGCCTTCGCTGTCCAGGAAAAAGGCTAGTCTAACATTTACCAATTTCTCCATCAACTTGCAGACGCAAGAGGTTAGAGAGATTGGGCAGAAACCGGTCGGAGTAGTGATCTCTCCTTGGCTTGCGAAAGGCGAGCATAGTAGCGATTTGCCAGGAATCTTGGAGAAGACCCTCCACCCAGATCCTGTTTAACAAATTTAACAGAAAGGCCATGCCTCGCTCACCCAGGTGTCGAAGCATGGCGTACGGAACATCGTCCGGACCATGGGCGGTGTCCGCGCACGAAGCAAGAGCGGAGCGCAACTCACTCACAGTAAACCTGTCGTTAAAGGGTTCTCCGCCTCTGGAGGTAAAGTCCAGCCGGCGGCCTTCGGCGACATCACAACGTGTATTAAATGCTGGCGGAGCAGCATCCCGGCTAGAGAATGCGGAAAAAGCGGTCGCTAAGGATTCCGCCACGGACGCGGAGTCTGAGATTGCGGTCCCATTCTTTTGGAGAACGGGAGGGAGGTCCTGCGAGAACTTGCCCCGAATCCTTTTGACTCGCTTCCACACCTCAGCTAAAGGGGTCTTCCCGTTAAGTGAAGAGACGTATGCCCGCCAAGAGGAGCGGCGGGCGTGCTTCGAAATATACCGGAACCTAGCCCTAGCCCGACGAAATTCAGCGACAGTGAAATCGTTTGGGCGGCGCTTATAGCGCATGTAGGCATAACGCTTCTGTTTGAGGGCCGTCTCACACTCGGCTGACCACCATGGGAGTGGTCGGCGTGCAAAACGGGCAGACGTCCTAGGAATAGTAGTCAGGCCCACGGTGATGAGGTTGCCGGAGAAGAACTCAACGGCCTCATCTACCGACCTCAACTCCTCGACTGAGATAGAGAATTCAGTCATTTCCTGAAATGCAGGCCACCGCACCCGCGCCAAGCACCACCGAGGTGGGCTCTCAGGCGGCAGTTGCCCTGAAAATGATATTTGAATGGGAAAGTGATCACTACCATGGAGGTCATCGACCACCCCCCAATCAAAATCAGGCTGTGCATACGAAGAGAACAAAGATAGGTCAAGGCAAGAAAATGAAGCGGTTCTCGGACAGTGATGCGTAAACTCATCCACGTTTAGGACACCTATCTCAAGCTCTTTGATCAGATCGGCAAGGACTTGTCCCCTGGGATTTATTGAGTAATCTCCCGAGAGGATGCCTGCCGTTCAGCTCTCCAAGCAAGAGAAAGGGCCTCGGCAACCGTGCCACGACGCGACGGAAGTCCCCCGCGTTGAAGTCAGCTGACGGTTGAATGTACGCAGAAATGATAGTATACCTCCTATCCAGGTGCATCTGCACAGCCACTGCCTGAAAGGAGGTATCTAAAGAGAAAGGAAGAACGGAGACATCATGCCGGGTGTAAACCGCGCATCCCCCAGCCCGGCCATCCCATGGTGGTGGGGTCGCAAGACCCTTATACCCCGGGAGGGAGGGCAGGGGGCACGCGCCAGACATGGTCTCCTGCAAAAAGATCGCTAACGGGGAACAGGAGGAGACGAGCCTGCGCAGCTCCTCCCAGTTTGCCCGGCAATTCCATTGAAGGAATATGCCCTCCAGGCCTAGCTCGGACGAGACGCGGGGGCTCTCCTCGAACAGAAGACCCTCGGGGCAATAGCCGTACGCTTCCCGGAGGCAGAACCCCGGGCGCTGTTGGCCGGACAAAGCTCTGAAGGCGCTGTCGCCTTCGACGACTTATTGGGGGAGGTTGGGCTCGCCATGCGAGTCTTTTCCTTCCCCCCGCCTCGAAACCTTAGGCGGGCGTTGCGGCTTCGGAGGCGGGGGGGCCCTCTTTTCGAGGAACCACCGTCTCAGAGCCACTTGCCCCACCTCCCACGCGTGGGCGAAGGATCCAAAGCTCGTTTGCTGCTGTCTTCCTTTCGGGGGACAGCCTTAGGAACCACGGAAGATGCCTGGCGACCAGCTTCAGGGGTGTTTTTCCCTGTGACTCTAACGACTCGGTGGAGGCGCGTGGCCGTTTCGCCTTACGGGAAACGGTCACGCTGGGGGAAGAGGGGGGAGCCCTGGTTTTAGTTGGGGCTGGGTGTGAACCCTTTTTGCCGCCAGCTTTACCAGGGGAGCGCCCGGGTGTAGTAGAGCCCGCAGAAGGGCTCCGAATGGGCGCGGAAACAACCGTGCTCGTTGGCCTGGATGGGCCAGGAGCAGAGGGTGCCTTTCTAACTAATGAGGCATATGACGTACCAGGCAAAGCCGGGTGCACCAGGACCAAGTCCTTAGCCTCGCGTAATGAGATTCGATCCTGGGCCTGAATGGCCAGGATTTCTTTCTCGAGGAGATATGCACCACATCGCTTCGAAGCGGGGTGCGGCTCTCCGCAATTGACACACTTGGCCACACATGATTTAGACTTATCGTGTGCGGCCTTGGAGCAATTTACACAGACTTCGGGTGACCCCGACTTTGCACGTCTACAAGATCGATTCGTATGGCCGAAGCAGTGACAGTAATAGCACCGCCGCGGCAGTGGCACGAATGCCTTCACACGTTAGCGGTACCAACCAGCACGCACCGACTCAGGGAGCTTGTCACAGTAGAACGTGACGAAGAGTGTAGGGGTGGGTCTCGAGGCCCCTCCCTGTTTTCTCATTACACGTTCGACCTTGACCGCCCCATGGTCGGCCAGCTCTAAGGTGATGTCCTCAATGGAGTAGTCAACGAGTTCCCTCGCATAAACTAATCCATTCACAAAGTCCATGGTAGAGTGCGGCGTCACACTCACCGGGGTGCCATGAAGTGTCCGAAGAGCACTTATCTTGGCCGCCTCAGCGGGATTCGCCGCATTCACCAGAAGGCTCTCGTCCGAGAAACAGGTCACCTTCGGCTCTCTACCAATTACCCTAGCTAATCCTCTCCTCTGATGGATCATGTTGCCCTTGGCCAACATGGTGCCATCAGTGGATCGAATAACGAGGAAGCGTTTTTAAGCCAGCAGGCTCGAAAACGCCAGGTAACCTCTAAATGAGGGGCCCAGATGTCATCGAGGCTCCGCCCTGTGCCCTTTTGGTCTTAGTCAGGGGCACCGTAACCGGGGGAGGCAGAGGGGCCGGATGTGCCGATCTTGGCTTGGTCGCTTGCCAAAGTGGCAGCAGACCCATCTGTCCCCGTAGCCCCCGCGGATGGAGAGGAGCCCCGAGTCTTTTTTGTCTTTTTCTTTTTTGGAGAGGAAGGCGGGGAATGAACACGCTTCTCACCTCCGTTGGAAGGAGATCCCAGGCCAGATGGACGGACCTCAGCCAGGTCCGTCTCGGAAATGGAAAAGGTCCTGGTGGTCGCAGGGGCACCGGTCAGAGGAGATCCCTCCCCTCCTTGTACTGCCTCGGACCTTGCATAGGGGCGGATTCGGGTTCGGTGCTTGGCGCCATGGAAGGCCCTACCGTCTGAGGCTGGGTTTCCTCAAAGACCATGTCTATCACAGGAGGGGCCTCCAGTTGGCCATCCCCTCCCAGGACATCACAGGTCCCTTTGGCACTGTCACCAGTCTTGCTTGTGGAGGCACAGGCCTTAACCCCGGCTAGGTTTAAAATTCTTGCCAGCAGGTCTTTTGAGGGAAGCGACCGAAAGCACCTCCAGAGAAGGGGGTGAGGGGGAGTCCCCTACACCCATAGGCAAAGGAGAGGAGTGAGTCTCCTCTCCGGTTAGAGAGATATGGAGGGTCCCCTGCGCAAGCACAGGGTGGGAAGACATCCATTTTTTCGGAGGAGCTGCCCCAGGGCGTCTCCGTTGATGTTACAGGGGAAGTTGGGGGTTGTATTTTTTTGTATTCATCATTGGGCATGGTGACCCTATTTGTATCACGGGACGCAATCGCGCATCACCTCTCGCAATAGCCCGCATTGCAAGAGGTGCTTACAGGCCCGGCAGAGCCAGGCGCCGCCATTTGGGACCACTCCTCCCGCCTGGTGGCCTGGCTGTCCCATCGGCATGGCGGCTCCACCTTGGACACGGGGTAAACAAGATTGATTGTGAAGAGGAGAGGAAAAGGGATGTGAAGAAGGTATGGGTGGGGATGAAGCAGGTTGTTAAAAACCTAGATTAGCCACAAGCACAATAATATAAGATTTTTATAAGTAAATAACTGAGCATTTTTGTTTGTAAGTAAAGCGTCCCATTGCTAGGCCTACATCAAATCATTTTTTTCACTTCAGTTTCACTTAGGGCTCATTTACGAGATTAGCATTTAATCTTAGATTCTGCTGATTGCACTTATCGTTTTGTATCTGCATTAATTTGAGTAATATATATGTATATATAATATATTACTAAAACTAATGCAGATCTACCCCCCTGAGGGAGTACATTTCTGCTGTTTTGCATTTAGGTACAGGTATAGAGTACCAGGATGTACAATCAACAACGAAAATTTTGGACATGTCCAATTAATAGAAACGCTCATAAAAATAGTTGCATTGTTTTACGGTTCTTTTTTTGGTGTCAAATATTTACCATCAAGGGCAAGTATTTAGCCCAAAAAAGGAAAACAAAATTTTCAATGCAGCTATTTTATTAGCGTTTCTATTTATTGGACATGTCTGAAATTTTCATGGCCGACTCTAATAGGAGTTGGTGTTGGACACAGACTCGGTGCTCTGCACAGGGAATGAGGTTGTTTCTGGGTCTTTTCTCAGAAATACTCTTCCTTTTTCGCCGCTGAGATAAACGCCTTTCATTCTGTTGCGGTGAGCTTCGGCTCTAAAATGTAATATATATATTATTAATATATTAAATTTGTTCAGCACAGATTACCCATGGCTACGGTGATGAAGAAAAAATGTTGATAATACTCCAGTGAGTATTTAGCTTATGGTTTTATACATTCACCAGACAATATAACACAGCCATTGTCTCTTTTATGTATAGCTACATTTTCTAATGATAGTATGCGACCAAGTAAGCTTAAAATACATTTGAAGAATAAGCACAAGGACAAAAAAGACAAAACATTAGATTACTTTAAAAAGCTGCAGGATGATTTCCAAGCAAGGAGCAATATTAAAGAAATATTTAGCAAAACAGCGTCAAAAACTAGACAAAGGTTTAATTGCATCTTATGAGATTTCCAAGTTAATAGCGAACTCGGGGAAAACCTCATAATATTGGCGAACAATTGATTTTGCCTTCAGTATCTGTGGTTATTTCAACTGTCATGCAACAAAATCCTCCCAAAATCACTGAAGTCATTCCGCTGAGCAACAATACAGTATCAACACGTATTGACGAAGTCCTTCTCATGGCGTGTTAGGTTTTGGGATAAAGATCAACTCAGAGAAGAAATGCTTTTTTCCCGCAGCCTTGTGACGGATACTAAAGGTGAAACAATTTTCAAAGAGGTAGTGACCTATTTCAAAGAAAATGATATTCCACTTGGCAATATTATGGCTTGTGCCACTGATGGCGTCACTGCTATGGTAGGTAGATATACAGGATTTATTGCACATTTAGAAGAGGCTGTGCCTAAAGTTTTCTGCATACACTGTGTTGTCCACTGTCAACATCTGATTGTAAAAAACCTAGGAGGACGTCTGAAAGATTCACTTAATATTTTAATCAAGACAGTCAACCTTATCAAGTCAAATCTACTTCAAGAGCGTCTTTTCCGACAACTCTGTGCTACCAATGAAGAAGGGTTTAAGCGCCTACTTTTGCATACAGAGGTGTGATGGCTTTCTAGGGGCAATTTTCTGAATCGCTTCATTGCACTTTGGGATAGTGTTGTGTTATTTCTGGATGGTAAGCAGCTTGGAGTAAGAATCATTGCTGCCAAATGTGACATATTCTACTTTACAGATATATTTGAAAAGCTAAATATCTTGAACAAACGGCTACAAGGTAAAAATGCAAATATTTTAACTTGCAAAGAGTCTATTTGTGCATTTATGGGGAAAATTAAGCTGTTCAAGACAAATATGGGGTGAAAAGAGTTGATAAAGTTTCCAACCCTCCGCACTATTGAGAGTGAGCTGAAAGAAGATATTTTAGTATACATTGATCATTTGGAAAAATTGCATAGTGATATGGAAGTTAGGTTCAGAGATCTTCTACAACTGGACATTCCAGGTTGGGTGGTAGACCCATTTGGAATTAATGCAGCTGATGTTGATATCAGATTACAAGAAAGCCTTATTGAGTTACAGAGTGATCAAACTTCTCTGGCTAGATTTAAGCATGGTGTCAGGAACTTATGGACAAGTCATGAAATTGCTATGAAATACTCTTTGCTTTGGGACGAAGTAAAATTATATTTTGTTGTTTTTCCTACTTCTTATCTGGTTGAGTCGGGTTTTAGTAAAGTGTCACAACTCCTATCAAAAGCTCGCAGCTGCTTAGAAATAGTAAGAAGAGGTGATCTTCGTCTGTCTCTAACAACTATAGACCCTGATATTGAAAAACTTGTGAAACTGCATGAAGCACAATGATTGCATTGAATGAATAAAGAGTTGATGATATATTTATTTCATTTTGCTAAGGGATTTTATTTTTTGTAAGACTAATTATTTATTTTAAAAGAGTATTACATTTTTGTTAACCACTGTTTAATTTTTGATATGTTTATAGTCCTATATATGTGACAAATATAATTGTACCTGAATACAAATAGCTGTTTTAATATCTTTTATCCTGTAAGTAGAGTTAAACTGCATATTACCTACTGAAAATAATAATTATGGGCCTCAGGAAAAAATAAGGTTCCTAAGGAGGCCATAAGCCAAAATCGGTTGGGAATCATTGATAGAACTGACGTAAAACACCATATCTCCAGGTGGTATCGTAGGCCTTCTGAATGTCGAAGAACACCGCTAATACCAGATGCCTGGAGGAAAAAGCCCGTAAAACGGAGTCTTCGAAACGGATGAGGTAGTCAAGAGTACTACGGCCGCTGCCAAAACCGCACTGAAATGGAGAAAGGAGCGAGTTGGACTAGTGAGGCGAACTTGAACGATCTTCTCGAATAACTTACTGAGGCAGCTCGTAAGAGCAATCGTTTGATAGTGACTGGGGTCCTAACCATCCGTACCAGGCTTGAGAAAGGGTAGAAAAACCTCCACACGCCAGGAGGACGGATAGATCTCTTTGACCAAAAATAGGTTGTAAAGGTCAACCAAAAAAACTCGGAGTGGGGATGGAGACGATGGAGAAAGTCGTAGTGGATGTAATCATCACCGGGAGAGGTGGAGCCAGTGAGATAAAGCATCCCGCAGCTCATAGACGGAAAAAAGAGCATTATGAGAGTAGGTGGCGCACGTGGTAAAATCTAAAAGGCGAGAATCTATGGCGGCCTTATGATCGAGAAACCGTCGAGGATAGCTACCTGCGCTACTCACCGAAGCAAAATGGTCAGCCAGAGCTTCGCTGACCAACCGGCCATCGGATAAAAGCGAGCATCTGATGTCCAGAGTGGGAATGGCATGGTCAGCGTAGCGACCACGGATCTTGTTGATCCGCTTCCAAACCCGAGTCAACGACGTGGACGAAGAGATGGAAGATACGTACCGGCGCCAAGACTCATGGCGGGCACGACGGACGGTCCTCTGGCGGATGGCACGAGCCCGGTTCCGATCAACCCTATTCGAGACGGTCGGGTTCTGCCTATAAAGAGAATGGGCCAACTGATAGGCAGAAATAGCCGACGCGCAATCTCTGGACCACCGGGGGACGGTGGAGCGCCCCGCAACAGGGCACCTCCGCGGAACAAAACGCTCAGCAGCCTCGAAAATATGAAACCGCTGAATCAACGGTATCGAAGGAATCCCGGTCGGCATCAATAAAGGAAGCCTCCCGGAACTCAACCCAATTTGCTCGCAGCAGATCCCACGAGGAGGGAAGGAAAGACACGGGCCAGGAAAGGCAGCCGACAGGACGATCGGGAAGTGATCACTCCCGGAAAAGTCGTCGTCGAGTCGACCAACGGAAATCAAGGAAACAGTCGGGCGAACATAAGGACAAGTTTACAACATTAAAAGAATCCGTTTGAACATGGTAAGAATTAAAATCGCCAGAACTTAAAAGACAAAAGGAATCAGACAATAAGAGGGACTCAACCACTCCGCCCCTGGGATTACGGGCAGTATCACCCCAAGATGGGTGGCAAGCATTAAAATCACAAAGAAATAAAAACGGGGTAGGTAACTGACTTGTGAGCTCCAAAAGCTCAGACCGTCTCAAATTAAAATCCGGGGGGATGTACACAGAACAAACAGTTAAAAGCTTGGAAATAAAAACCCTCGCAGCAACAGCCTGCAAGGTAGTACGGAGAGAAAGTGGCGCAAAAAATAGCGAATAGGAAATTAAAAGAGAAGCACCACCATGGGACACGCCCCCGGCGGGGGGGATGGAATTAAACAAACGGAAGTGCGAAAGCACCGGGAAGGGGCAAGTCCCAAGCTTATTTTCTTGCGAACAGACCACCAAGGGCCGAACGCCAGAAAGCAGGAGCTGCAGTTCCGCCCACTTGGGAAGAACCCCTTGACAATTCCACTGTAGGATGACAGACATTATTGTCGTCTCGACACCAACGTCGGGATTCTAGTGACGGAAACCGTCGAAGGTTCCCGACTACTAGAAGACCCAGAGGGGACAAGGGACAAATCACGATGAGCCGGGGACGCACCCGGCACGGGCTTAGTAGCGTTAACGGCGGGAGGCGACAGCCGAGAGCCAGACCGAATCCCCAATGTGGACGACTCATGGCCCGGAGGGAAAGGAAGATCGAACAGAGACGGACGGGAACTAAGATGCGAAGAAGATGGAACAGAAGGCGGAACATGGACAGAGGGTGAGAAGGGAACAGGGTCAGAGGGTAAGGAGGGAATTGGGTCAGATGGACAGAACAGGGTCAGAGGGTGAGGAGGGAACAGGGTCAGAGGGTGAGGAGGGAACAGGGTCAGGAGATGAAGAAACAGGGTGAGGCAAGGGAGACGGAACTGGGGTAGGAGACATCGAAGACTGAACAGAGGTATTGGGCAAGGAAGAAGGAAGAAAGAACCGGGGTAACCTCCGCCCTCACAATGACATCGGTGATGCCAACGGGGGAGGCCAACGAAGACCGGGAACAAGGCATCAAGACGGAAGGCGCCCCAACAACCGACTCTGGGATCAAACAAGCCTCATCAGAGGCAGCGCGCTTGGACTCCAAACGGGGTGAGGAGGAACCCTTCCGTTTGCGCTGAGGCAAAGGAACGGAAGGAACAGGGGGCGGAAGACGCCTGGAGGAACTTCCGGATCTTCTCTAGCGTCTCAGCGCGGTCAGTCTCACGGTCAGCGACAGAGGAAAGAAGAACATAAGAAGAGACCAAAGGCAAAGGAGAGGGCGTAACGGAGGAACCGAAGGCAAAGGAGAAGGAGCAACAGAGGTACTGCGAGGAGAAGACAAAGGAGTGGGACGACCGGGAGGAGGACGGCGGGAACCCGCCTTCCGGAGAACGTCAGAGAGAAGAGACGGCCGGAAGGGACGAGTTGCCCCCGCACCCTACGACAGGCCTCATGCAAGTCCCGAAGAGCCAGGGCCTACTTCTCAAAAAGGAATACGGGACAAGAACGCCCCCAACAACCGATTCGGGGATCAAACAAGCCTCATCAGAGGCAGCGCGCTTGGACTCCAAACGGGGTGAGGAGGAACCCTTCCGTTTATGATGAGGCAAAGGAACGGAAGGAACAGGTGGGGGGGGGGGGAGACACCTGGAGGAACTTCCGGATCTCCTCTAGCGTCTCATGGTCCGCGACAGAGGAAAGAAGAACATGAGAAAAGACCAAAGGCAAAGGAGAGGGCGTAATGGAGGAACCGAAGGCAAAGGAGAAGGAGCAACAGAGGAACCGCGAGGAGAAGACAAAGGAGTGGGAGGACCAGAAGGAGGACGAAGGAAACCCGCCTCTCGGAGAACGTCAGAGAAGAGACGGCCGGAGGGGGCGAGTTGCCCCCGCACCCTACGACGGGCCTCACGGAAGTGCAGTCTGAGGGAGTCCCGAAGAGCCAGGACCTCCATCTCAAAAAGAAATACAGGACAAGAACGCGAAGCCGCGCCATGGCAACCTCCACAATTGCGCCCAACATTCATAATTCCCACAAGACGAGCCATGGTACGCCAGCGCACAGGCTACACAGCGACTAGCCTGCCTACAATTGCTGCTCACATGGCCAAACTGGTGGCAATTAAAACAACGTGTGAGCAGCTCGACATAACGGGACACATGGATACGAAGATAACCAGCACGAACAAACGGGGGCAGATCCTGACGCTCAAAGGTCACGATCAGTGTACTCGTAGGAAGTATAGCGGGACCAACAGACTTAGACATCCTATAAACGTCCGTAACCTTGTGGGACGAAAGTTTATCCTTTAGTCTCGAGACATCATATTGCAGTAATTCGTTTGAACGAATCACCTTAACAAAATTACGGGGAGGGTGGGGCACAACCGAAACCGGGACCTCCGAAAGGGAGGAGAAATCCCGCACGGCGCCACATTGCTCTCGCGAAGATACCTCAACCACTAAATTACGACTACCAGGGGCCCACACATACGGTGGAGCACACCACAACGGGACTCAAACTCCTCATTCAAACCAAACACGGCCAATTTAGATAGCGGAGACTCGGAACTGGAATTCAGCACCAGAAAAAAGGATAATCCAAATCAGGATCTATCTCGCGCCTGCCCAACCAGGAGGGTAAGCCCGTCGACCCCTGACCCAACCATCGCTTTAAAAATGGCCGGTCAGCCTCGGAAATTTACCGGTTGGGAAAGCAATGACCCCCAAGAGCACCACTCCGGCTCAGGCACCCACCAACCAACACAGACAGGACCCAGCCATGGGGGCGCGCCCCCTGACGGACAGCCTGATACACCGAGATCAACAAACAGGGTGAAAGAGAATTGGTACAGAAGACGAAGTAGGGGTTAGCGGAAGAAGAAAAAAAATGAAAAGCTGGGGCCGGAAGGAGCTCTGAGTCCGTCACCACAGCGGCCAGGAGAGCAAATCGCCGTGCCCTATACGGGTCGGCGGCGAGACCTGAATGCCGCACACACATTGCAGACAAAGTCCTTCCTCATGTAGGCCCACACGTGGTTGATGGAGGACTTCAGCTCATTAATGGTGCTGTGGCGGACTTTACATGGCATGCCCTCGACATGCGCCACAGGGCCAAAATTCCTTTAGCCAGAAGTTCAAGTTAGACCCCAACCATTCTGCACGGTCTTGGCCATGTGGGATGGGGCACCATCCTGCTGAAAGACGTAGTCCGTCTTATTCGTGATTTTTGGCACCCAAGGCAGGACTTTCGTGGTCAAGATGTTCCTGTAATCGGCCGCGGTGAGCCTGTACCTAGCCGCGAACCACAACAGAGTCATCTTCTCGCCATTCAAAGCCACAACGCCGCGGTGTTGGCCGGACAATGCGCTGTCGCCTTCGAGGGCTTATCGGTGGAGGTTGGGCTCGCCATGCGTCTTTTCCTCCCTCTGCCTAGAAATCTTAGGCAGGCGGGGCAGCTTCGGAGGCGGGGGTCCCTCCTTTGGAGGATCTACCGACTTCGAGTCACCCAGCCTAGCACTCTGTGTGGGCGTAGGATCCAAAACTCCTTTAGCGCTGTCCTCCTCCTGTGACTCGGTGTAGGGGGGCGGCCATTTGGCCTTACGGGAAACGGTCACGCTTGTGGAAGGAGGGTGCCCTGGTTTTAGCCGGTGTGGGTGTGAACCCTTTATGCCCCCAGCTCTACCAGGGGAGCACCTGGGGTGGGTAGAACCCGCAGAAGGGTTCCGAATGAGCCCGGAAACGACCGTGCTCGTAGGCCTGGAGGGGCCAGGAGTAGAGGGTATCTTTTTAAACATTGAGGCATAGGACGTCGCAGGCAGTACCAGGCGCGCCAGGACCAAGTCCTTAGCATCGCGAAATGAGACGATCCTGGGCCTGAACGGCCAGGATTTCCTTCTCAAAGAGATACGTACCACATTGCTTCGAAGAAGCGGGGTGCGGCTCCCCACAATTTACACACTGGGCTAAACACGATTTGGACTTATCGTGTACGGCCTTGGAGCAACTTACACAGACTTCGGGTAACCTCGACTTTGCACGTCGACAGGAGCGATTCATATGTCCGAAGCAGTGGCAAGTATTAGCACCTACGCAGCAGTGGCACAAATGCCTTCACCCGATAGCGATACCAACAGGTACGCACTGACTCAGGGAGCTTCTCATGGTCGAACATGAAGAATATTGTTGGGATGGGTCCTGAGGCCCCTCCCTGTTTTCTCATCACACGTTCGACTTTGACCTCTCTATGTTCAGCCAGCTCTAAGGTGATGTTATTTATGGGATAGTCCAGAGTTTCCTCGCTTAAACTACTTCTTTCAGGAAGTTCATGGTAGAGTGCCATCAAGTGTCCGAAGGGCACTAATCATGGCCGTCTCGGAAGGATTCGACGCATTCGCCATAAGGCTCCCTCCCGTCCGAGAAACAAGCCACCTTCGGCTTTCCACCAATCAAGCTAATTAATGCTCTCATCTGATGGATCATGTTGCCCTTTGCCAACATGCTGCCATCAGTAGAGTGAATAACGACGGAGCGTTTGAAGCCAGCGCACTCGAAAAGGCCAGGTAGCCTCTGAATGAGTGGCCCCGAAGTAATCAAGGCTCCACTCTCGGTACTCTTAGTCATTGTCTGGGATTCCCCACCGGGGGCAGCACCGAGGTTCTACGTGCCAATATGGCTTGGTCGCATACCGAAACGTACAGGCGGCTCCTGCGGAGGGAGATAAGCTCAGAGTCTTCTTTGTCTTTTTTCTGGTCTTTTTCTTCTTTGGGAAGGAGGGCGGGAAATGAACTTTCTTCTCTCCTCCGCCGGTAGGAGCCCCTAAGCCAGATGGACCGGCCTCAGCAAGATCCTTCTCTGAAATGGAGAAGGTCTTGCATGTCACACTAGCACCAGACCTCTCTTTGTGAGGTCTCGGAGACACGAGCAGGCTGAGAAGCAGCTTGCATACGGGCGGACTCAGGTTTTGTGCTTGGTACCGAGCCTGGGTTCGAACCCATGGAAGATCCTACCATCTCAGACTGGGTCACCTCGGGGACTATGTCCATCTCAGGGAGGCCCTTCATGTGGCCATCACGGATCCCATTCAAGGAACCTTTAGTCTAGTCTTGGGTCAGTGAACCGGCATACATCAGAGAGGCGAGAGGGGTACGTACATGACCCCCTGTATACTCTGAACGCACGAGTGCAGGACATTATTGGGCACGGACCGACGGGACCTGCCATCCCTTGCTCCCCTGGGGGGGTTGGTCCTATTGAGGCGCTTCCTCCGGGAGCGGTCAATTTTGGGCTGCCTTAATGCTTTCTTGGCAGTCCCTTGTGAAACAAATGGAGAGGCTGCCGCTAGAAAGAGGGAAGAGCCTCCAGAGAAGGGGGTGAGGGGGGTTCCCTACACCCATATGCCTAGGAGAGGAGTAAGCCTCCTGTCCCGTAGAAGAAATTTGGAAGGTCCCCAGAGAGCAAGCGTGGGGCCTCTCCATTTTTTTAGTGGAGCTGCCCAAAGGTGGCTCCGGCGATGGTAGAGGGGAAGGTAAAGGGAGTTTTCTTTTTCATAAACTCATCATTGGGCATGGGGTGACCCTATGTATTTCACAGGATGCATATGCTAATCACCTCACGCAGTAGCCCGGGTGAATACGGGGGAGGAAAAACCAGCTGCAGCCCTTTGAGGCCACTCCTCCCGCCTAGTGGCCTGGCAGCCTATCAGCATGGTAGCACCACCTTAGCTCAGCGTAAAATTGATAAATTGCGAAAGGAGAGAGAAAGGGTATGTGAGTAAGGTGGGGGTTGGGGTGAAGCGGATTGTTAAAAACCCACCACCCCAAACTGGAGCTCAGGGTTAAGGGAGCATTGAACCCACCCCCCGTTATCCCCAGTCCCGGATGGTTGGGTGAGAGGAAGCTGGTCAGCGTCTACCCTGCGAAATTAGAGGCTGACCAGAGAAAGTTGAGGGAGAGGTTGTATGGAAAGTGAGGAAGCAGAGCGTCAGAAAGGAGAAGGTGCTAAGCTGGAGGACGTTTTAATGACATGTGCTGGAAAAGTATAATTCTAAGTTTGCTTGATGGAACTTTTTATATCACACACACACACACCTAAAAAAAATTAAAAAATAAACAAGCGTAAAAGAACTTTTGCAAAACCCGGATATAATACCCATTCTCTCTGATGATGATTAGCATCACATTTAGGAAAAGGCTAATATAAATATGATGAAGGTTTAGTTTTGGTAATTCTACAAATTAAGGAGTAGTATTCATTCAAGAATGCAAGTACCGTTGTTCCACAACTTTCACACAAAAATGGCAAGTGTTGCGCTATAGGCTTCTTGTTTGGTTCCTTTCTATGGAAAAAACAGCAGACAAAAACTTACAGACTTGCTAAAAACAAAACAAACGAATCTACAAAACCTAACCTAGCCTAAACAAAGTCAAAAATATAACCAACCACCATACCCCACCTAACAGTAGCATCATTTTTTTTTTTTTATTCAAATAAGTGCCAAGGCCCATGTTTTCTTAACTTGCATTAGAACTCAAAGATGCCAACTTAGCAATAATGCCCTCCCCCCTTTACCGAGGAGCCAGAGATGCCACGAAGACCTTAGGAGAAGAAGTTGTTGATAACTCTGCATCTGGAACCAGGTGCTTGTATTCACGGTTATTCTTGATCCACTCCTGAAAAGTGACGCAGACTTTGTTAAAACATATAACTAATTGAATGTGCTACCAAAGGCTATCCACCTTCGCACAACATCTGACAAAGACTCTGTATCCAATAGGCCACTCTAGCACAGTTTTGGTATTCAGATCATGGCTGCCTACAATGCAGTTTAACTGACACTTATCAAACTACTTCCTTAACCTTAATGCAATTGAGGTGGAAATTAGGCAAAATGACACTCAGTAAGAAGAGGGGAAAGAAAATGTGTTCAGGGGATTATCAAGTGGTTGGCAACACTGTGTTACGACACGCTTGGATAATGGCGGTATCGTAACCAATGGGGCTATGCTGAGTTGCGACATTTGGTCAGCTGTAAAGGAGAGTCAGTGCCGTGAGTGGTTTTATTTAGTTATTCTCGAGTTGAATACAGTTGTTTGTGTTCTGGTGAAAACGTGCTCATTTGTCGTGGTGCTCATAGAGCTGTCGGAGGTAATCGTTGTTTTTTCGATCATAATCTACGACATAAGTTTACAGCAGTCCGATAACTTAAGAACAAGCTATCTATGCCTTTTTTTATGGCAGCCGGGAATTTGAAAATAAGTGATCTGTTGAGGTCATTTGATAGCAGTAGCAACGTGATATAGAGTGGTTCAACAAATTTGAGCTGGTTGCTAAACTTACAGATGTGCAACAGTTTGAGTGTATTTTCCTGTTGCTTTTAGAGGGTGGTGATTTCGCTGTTTACAACAAATTAAGTTACTCGAAAAAGAAAAATGTTGATGCAATCAAGTCGACGTTAATCGAACTTTTTCACTGAATCCATTACAAGCGAATGAGCGGTTCATTAGACGAGTGAGGCGCGATGAACCAGTAGGTGTGGTTATGACAGATTTGCGCTGGTTGGCAAGGTTGCAAGACATAGCTTTTGAGAAATTGCTGTTGAGGGCATTTATTATCGGATTACCATCAGAAGTATCTCCAGAGCTACGAGCGATGTCACGAATTGAGAGTTTACCTTTGGATGATAGTCAGCCATGTTAGATTATTAATGACTGAAGTAATTAAAAAAACTATTTCATCTACGTTCAAGAAGGCTGAAGATGATAAGCGACCGATCAAATGCTTTAAGTGCAATGGATCGCATTTGATTAAATCTCCCAAATGTAAATTCACTTGTTAAAACTGTTGTTGAGAGGGAGTTGCATGCATTTGAAATGGGATGGCAGAAGCTGGTGCGCCAACAGTTCTTCCAAGTCGGGAATGAAAGCGCTGCCTATAATCTGTCATTATTGCGGGTCGTAGGGTGAGAGCATTGGTCGATACAGGGTGTTCGAGGGCAGTTTTAGTCGAGGCGTTGCTCATCGTGAGTGGAATCAGTTTGTTGAAAGTCACCCTGGAGCTGATGTGGCCGTCTGTGATGAAACTATGAGGAAATGTCAACGTAAACATTAGCTATTCAGGTTTGTCAATTTGAGGTTTTCTTAACTTCAATCCGTGTTGATAAGAAGTTATGACTATTTCAAAAGGTGTGTGGAGAGACTTGGGGTTTGGTTTAAACTCTGGGCCAGATACTGAAGAAGGTAGTTTCCAAAATGATTGAGTATGATTAGGCACAGATACATAATTACATTGATGATATCATGGTTAATGAAAATATAGTGTCAGTGGAAGAAGTTGAGTCCCATTTACAGAAATATGGATTGGAGGTGAAGGTGCCAGAGAACTTAGATGGTGATAGGGTTCTGGGTCTCTCGTTGCACCATGGAGTAGCAGAGAAACTATTCTTTCATCACAGTAATGAAATTCCTGTTGTTAAAGGGAAACCTATAACCAGGGGAGAGCTATTCTCTCTTTGTGGCCAATTAAGTGATCACTACCCAAGATCTGCAGTTGGCTTTGCATGCCTGTAGCTTTATCAAGAGAGAGAGAGAGAGAGTAACAAGTAACAAGGAGTAACAAGGAAAGTAAGTATCCTAGGAGACCTTACGGTCCATTCAAAGAGGGTACCTTTGGACTAGCAATTGAGCGGGCACATGGCTGCTCAATTGTTTTGCGTCCATAAACGGCCACTTTTCAAGACTTTGTCTAGTCTTGACTTGAACTGGTCAACAGATTCACTGTTGACAACTTCCACTGGAAGTGCGTTCCACTTACCGCAGATACTGTAGGTGAAAAAGTTTCCACACAGATTGCGGTTGTAACGCTTCAGTTCAAGTTTGAAGCCGTGATTGCGCGTTCTGTTCTCACTCAGTGTGAAAA